>JACEIK010001393.1:0-30305 GCA_018107945.1 Datura stramonium
TGATTTACTTTTTGATGGTTTTGACCCGGGTAGGGGTATATAGACTGTGTGTTGGTTGGCACCTTCCGGCTTATGGGGGCTGGTATAGGTCCTTGTATGTAATATATATGTATATACATGATATCTATTAGCTGATAGACAGCAGGTCGCCATGACGACAGGTATGATTCTACCTTACCTTCAGCACAGATAAGCTTATTTCAGATCCTGCTAGTTCAGACAGTTTCAGATACTCTGCTATTCATAATTTACTAGCATTGTTGTTTATATTCAGTTATGTTCAGTTTGCTTTACATACTCGGTAGCAGTGGTACTGACGCCCGTTTGGGGCACTGCATTACTTGCCTGCAGGTACCTATAGACGAGGAGCCGATCCATCGTGATTCTAACCAGCGCAGAGTCATCAGCTCCTGTCATCCAGATCTTGATATTCAGAGGTTTATATCATTTTCTTTTGTTGTATAGTACGGGTAGGTTTGGGCCCTGTACCGACCATCTTATTAGTATTCTTAGAGGCCTGCAGATTGTGTATATATCTCCCTGTGGTTAGTTGTGCCGATCGTGTGGGGCCGTGCATATGTTTAGCTATTTAGTATTGTTGTTTATGTTGGCCATGTGGGGCCATATCCAGTTAGTAGTGGTGACCTTGTCAGTCACGTAGCTGTTTAGCATCTGTTATTTTGATTCAGAAGTAACTAGTCAGCATGGTCGCCTTGTCGGCCCGCATAGGCTCCCTTATATTGATATGATTCTGGTTAGCTGTTGTTTTTGTACAGGTGGCTATAGGCCTAGTCGGTCGGAGGCTGTATTTATAACCGCTATATAGCCCGTTGATTCCGTGATTCAGAGTTAGAGCCAGCCAGGCACCAGATGTGCTTAGGCTCAGTAGTCTAGCAGTTCAGGTCCTAATTGGGCAACAGGTGCCAGTCATACCCCCAAGGGGCTTGTTGGATGAAGATACGAGTCATGGTGTGGCTCGTGGAAAAGTTCAAAAACTCAGGTTTTATCAGAGGTGGCAATGAGAGGAAACCATGACCCATTGGATCGAGGAACAATCCGTACGACGAGTCATGGTACCTGGCAATGTGTAATTTTTCTTTGTTTTAATTAGGGCAATTTCATAATTCCTAAGATATAGCGTCCTAAAATACGTTGTCTTAAGCTCTATTAGGAGGATTTTAAGAGGGTTTAACCTATCTTAATTCATGCAACTCCCATGCATGCAAGAGTTGGGGTCTCTTTTATAAAATCAAGCCTAGAACTCTCCAATTTCATCTCCAATTTCTTCGGGATTTCAATGGAGAGTGTAAGATCTGATTATTCAGGTATTTAGGATTATGAATGAGAGTCCCTCTCCACTCTCACGCCCCATTTCCCTCTATATTCATGAAATCAAGTATTAAAGTAAATTTGCTGATCTTATAGGGGTTTAACCCCAAATTCATGGTATTTTCTTTGATTTGATTATGGTTTAATTCCCTTTATGTTTTAAATGTTGTTCTAATATCTATGGGAAGATTTTATACTTAAGTTGATTATAATTTTTATGATTTCAAATCTTAGTCAATCTATGCCCAATTATGCAAAGTTTTACGATAAGTCAACTTATGATTCTAGTATGATTTTGATCTTCTCAAGCCTAAATTATTATTTATGATTTTTGATATGATTTCTTTTCAAGTACTCTTGATGGATTTATGAATTTCAAGTACATGAATCTTCACCAGCATGCATGTTCTTCATGATTTATGAATTTATGACTTTTGGCTGACTCACGGGCCCTTAATCATGGTTAATCATGTATTTCAAGTATGATCAAGTATGTTATAATTTGTTTGGTCATGAACTTTATAAATAATTTCACGATTACCATATGAGCCCTCATATGTATGTTTTTGGGAGCAGTGCCTAGCACTGAGTAAACCCGTTGTTCAGGTAAACCACGTGGTCTCTGAAATACGTGCCACCGTAGGTATATGCATTTATGAATTCCCTTGTGATATCACATCATGCATTTCCCTTGCCTGGCAAGCCTGGGATGTCTTTACCAACTTGAGCGAGATAATTGGGGCATCAGGTAAGCTCTATCATGATGGTGTCGGTTAAGACGAGTTCTCCCATTGTTCCTCATGATTTATGCATTGTCATGTTTAGGTTACTTTGGCTCAAGTTATTTTTTTTATAAGATTTTTCTTATGATTACGACTATGACTAAGTTGAATGGTTTGAAAACCTTAACTCTTATGTATTTTGTGATATTCACTTCATGTTTATATTGTCCTATTCTTATGAATTCTTATCTATTTTAATTTTTTGTTTTTACTTACCTTGCGTACTCAGTACATTCCAAGTACTGACTACATACTCTATGCTGTATCGTTTCATGACACAGGTCTAAGGGATCAGACTCAGCCACACCATTAGTTCTGCTTTCCCCTCAGTCCTGTCTAGCCAGTGTTGGTGAGTCTTCATCCTTTGAGGGAATTCTATTTGATCATTGTCATGTTACTTTAGTTACAGACTTTGTCAAGCTAGTTAGGGATGCTATCCCATTAGCTCATCAGTTTTGTTAGAGGCATTTCAAACAATATGTAGAATATCAGCTTGTTGGACTCTGTTTTATATTGATATGTATGCAGACTTCCGCTTAAGCATGTTTTATTATTTCTATTCCGCTTGTTGTATTCTCTTAGCTGTTATGTTAATGCCATGGGTCGACTTGGAGTATCTCGGGGTTCTTTGTCCGTGTGTTAATTCGGGCCTATGTTTGGGTTATGACACAGTGCTATATTACTTGACAACCACATGAGCTTGTGTGCGCTTGGGCGACATCAAGTTTTTGCGCCGTTGCCGGGGACTTGAATAATATTTGATCGTTTGTAGGTTAGAATTTTATTATGCTATTCTGGATATATTGTATAAATTTTTATTTATGGTTTTTTAGTATTATACCAGCATTCTTAACATGATATCTTGGTATATAAATGAGTTGAATATTGGGTATTCATATTTTGGTGATCCATGCCTGAATTGTGGAGCACCTCACTTGTGGCAACAGTGTCATACTTGTGGTGTATGTGGTGGTCTGGATGGCCATTGGAGCCATAGTCCAAATTCTTATTCCCATTCCCCAAGACCCTATTACGATCCTCCTGTTGTTTGTTATGATTACAGGAATAATGAAGAGGAGGAACATCATGCTCAATTAAGGAATATGGAAAAACTGATCCTGGATCATATGGAAGTAATGAGGGAGCAACTTACTGAATAGGGAGGAGCCTTAAAAAGGATGAGTTCCAAGCTCACAGAGATGATTGTTGAGACTACAACTTGTAATGATTTGCATGTCACAGACTTAGCCAATACTCAAGAGGAACCTTAAGTGGAAGGGAGAATAGAGCTCAGACAGGAGATAGGCCAATTTGGCTCAAGTATCCATGAACTGCAAGGTATTTTGAATAAAAGATTTGTGGCATCTGAGGCCGAACTACAAAGTATTATGGATACTAGCCAATGCATGGAACAAGAAGAAGAAGCCCAACCATTAGACGGTTCTTTTCTAGTTGATGTCGATGTTGAGGAGGTGGATAAAAGTGAGGATGTCAAGCATAATGCAATCTTGGAGTTAGGGCGTATTAGTCCTCATTCTAAACACTTTTGACATTGTCTTTGGTTGGCAACCTATAAATTGAGCCTTCCAAGCCTATGGAGAAATTTGTAGATGAGGAACAACACTCCTATATTCTAAATTTTATTATTTCAAAAACAAATTATGACATTCCTTACTTAAGGGCCAAGAAGGGAAAGAGGTAATATTTATTACTTGGTCCCTTTATGTTTACACCACCGCCCTTTGAGCATAACAGAAAATAGGAAAAGAAACTAGGGGTGAAATTTATAATCTCAAAATGAAAGAAAAAGTGGTGAAACTTGATGGTGTCGTGAGGGATGTTAAATCAGGCGCTTGTGGGAGGCAACCCAATTTTGTAATGGTGTAGTTTTTCTTTTTTTTTATAGTGTCACTTTTGTTTTTTGTTGTGTGTGCAGAAAAGGGGCAGTTTGAGTACCCAAAATTAAAGCTAAGGATCCCGTCTTAAGCTTAAGTGTGGGGTCATGCGCCCCATAAATCTAAGAGACATGCTTCTAGCTAGGCCCTAAAGGGCCTCAGGGAGTATTTCTCACCCATATTTTATTTTATAGATGCTCTGAGTATAGAGTATTACTTTAAGTGTGGGGTGAAGTAATATCTTTCGAAATTCTTAGGTTAAGGGTTTATATGCCATCCTGATTTATTATGATTTTTTTTAAAAATGGCATACCTCATCCCTCCTTCGATTTTTCTTATGGCCTCAGTTCTTTTCCGAAGGGAAGACCTTTGAACCGGGTAATTTTTTAGTTTTAGGAGTCATTGTAGTAGTAGAGTAGTGACCTTTCCTATGATAGATGGATGTCGACCATCTAAAGGGAAATTAGTCAGGTCTTTTTTTAAATTTTTTTAGGATTGAGTTATAGATTCATTCACTTGTGTGCTTGTTGATATTCTTTTAAGCTGCTATACTAGAGTTAATAAAGTGGTCATCTTGAATGCATGAGTGAGGACCCATGAGAGACATACATATCTCTTTAATTTGGCTCAAGATATCGTTAGGTCTTAATAATGAAAATGAAACATGTCATTCAATGTGATGGTGTGAATGTGTAGCTATAGAAACCGACTAGATTCTTGTTGCCATGAGAGGTGAGCTAAATTGTCTTATATGTACATATTGTAGCATCCAGAATTTGTGCTAGTGTTTGTAGGATAGCTAGTTGTTAAGGAGTTAGGAAGTGATCAAGATATTTCTTTGAAAAGCCAATTTTTCCCATGTTTGTTTTGCCTTCTTGTACATTCTCCCTACTTACCCCCTTTGAGTTTTAAGCCTTATTTGATCTTAGTCACGAAGGTCGCTTAATCCCTCTTTTTGTGATACCTCAGACTAATTGATCCAAAGTAGTCTTAGGTACTTTGAGACTTAAAAGTGAAGGTCCATCGAAGTATAATGTTAAGGGAAAATAAAATTTTTGTGGTAAGAAAAGAAAATAGGAAGAAGGGGTGCCCAAAAATTGTGTTGTGTACTTGCTTCTACGAAATTGAAAGAGAGAGCTTTAGTTGCAAAACTCTTTAGTGATTCTATAAGTAGAAAACTTGCAGTCAAGTAGTGAAGAATGTTCCATGAAAAGAAAAGAAAAGGGTGAGTTAGGTAAAAGGTGAATAACAAGGATAAAGTTGTGGACAAGAAAAAAGTGAAAGATGTCTTAGATGTGCTTAGGATGGTAGTCACTATAAAAGAAATATCATTCCAACCAGTCATTTAGCCGATATTACAATCAAGAGAAGTCCTTGTGATGTTAATCTTTTGAAGCAATTAGGTAGTCTAAACATACATGAAGGGAAATCTTATGGTGTGTTACACATATACATTACTTCATTTATGAGTGAGTGTGCCTTACTTATTGTGTTCCATGTCATTACATTGATAAAATTGAGAGAGGAACATCACTAGAAGTAAGGGGCATAAGATGTCTAAGTCGGTGTACTACTTGTTGCATGTGTCACACTTAATCATGTTGGACCTATGTTTTGAAAAGATGAGTCAATTATAGAGGTTGAGTAGTCTTGATTGTGAACCCTTCACATATGCTTGATGAGAATTGTTGTATGTTGATGAACAACTTGAATTATGCTCTATGCTAGTCGGTTGAGTATTAATTGTTAGAGGTACCAAGTGTGATGGTAAAACATGAGTTTATGTGTGGAGTAAAGGAGTTTTTGAGGACGAACAATGGTTTAAGTGTGGGGTGGAGATGTTAGGCATATTTCTATGCCCATTTGCCTGTTTTTGCCCATATTTTACCTTGTTTTGAGTTCGTAATCCTTATGAAATGTATAAATTCATATGTTTATGTGTTTTACATGCTAACAAACGTTTTGAGGTGTTTTGAGTCGAAAACCAAGGAAAAAGGATCCAAAATGAACCAAGGTTGAAGATTTGAGAAGCTGAGAAGAAGGTTCGGGGACTATGGCTGGTGCCCAATCCCCGACCTTCAATGCCTTGGACAAAATTTCATCATTTTAGGTGCTATGGCTGGCGCTTCGCACTAGCTACTTGACTTCATATGATGATTATTTCAACACCTTGGCGAGATGGTGGGCTTGGAGCCCTGAGCTTCCTAGACTTAAAGAAAATCAACAAAATTCTGGTGAGATGGAGGAGGCATTGCACTAGAATTAGATTCGGAGGGTGTTTTTAGAATCAAGTGTCGCATTTGTGTTCTTAGAGTTGGTGATTTGACCAAGTTGATTATGAAGGAGGCTCATAACTCTAGATACTTTATTCATCCAGGAGCAGAAAATATGTATCGGGATCTAAAGCAGAAATACTGGTGGTGTAGAATGAAGAGGTACATTGTAGAGTATGCCTCTCGCTGTTTGAACTGCTACTTGGTGAAATATGAGCACCAGAGACCAGGTGGTATGACTCAAAGGATGCCCATACCTGGTCATAATATGTAAAAAAATATTTCATGGGACTTCAAATGNTGTAGAGTATGCCTCTCGCTGTTTGAACTGCTACTTGGTGAAATATGAGCACCAGAGACCAGGTGGTATGACTCAAAGGATGCCCATACCTGAGTGGAAGTGGGAGAGGATAGCCATGGATTTTGTGGTAGGTTTTTCCACAGACTTCAAGGAAATTTGATGCTATTTGGGTCATCATGGATAGATTGACCAAATCAACTCATTTTGTGCCGGTTCAAACTACCTATAACTCGCAGAGATTGGCTAGGATTTACATCCAGGAGATAGTGCATATGCATGGTGTGCCTATTTCTATCATATCAGGCCGAGGTACCCAGTTAACATCCTTCTTCCGAAAGTCTATGCAGAAGGAAATGGGTACACAGGTGGAGCTTAGTACATATTTTCATCCCCAGACAAATGGCCAGTCTGAGCGGACTATTCAAGTATTGGAGTATATGCTACAACCTGTGTGATTGATTTTGGTTGTCAATAGGACCAGTTCTTGTTGCTAGCGGAGTTTTCCTATAATAATATTTACCATTCTAGCATCCAAATGGCTCCATTTGAGGCTTTGTATGGTAGGAGATGTTTTTGTTCGATAGGTTGGTTCGATACTTTTGAGGTCAGGCCCTAGGGTACAGACTTGTTAAGGGATTCCTTACACAAGGTCAAACTAATTCAGGATAGACTTTTCACAGCCTAAAGTAGACAAAAGAGCTATACGAACCAGAAAGTTCGTGATCTAGATTTCACGATTGAGGAGAAGGTGCTGTTGAAAGTATCACCTATGAAGTGTGCTATGAGATTTGGAAATAAGGGAAAACTTAGTCCTAGGTTCGTTGGTCCATTTGAGTTACTTAGAAGTATTGGTGAGGTAGACTATGAATTGGCTATGCCACGAGACATATCAGGTGTTCATCCCGTATTTCATGTTTCGATGTTGAAGAAATATCATGATGATGGATCTCATGTGATTCAATTGGATACAATATTATTAGATTAAAATCTAGCATTTGAGGAAGATCCCATAGCCATTCTGGATAGGTAGGTTTGAAAATTGAGATCTAAAGAGATAGCATTAGTGAAGGTGCAATGGAGGCACCGTCCTGCGGAGGAGGCCACTTGGGAGTTTGAGTCTGAAATGTGGAGCAGATCCTCAGTTATTCGGCAATTCAGGTATTCCTCTTATTTCTCGTTCGAGGACGAATGTGTATTTTAGTGGTGGATAATGTAACGACCCTTCTAGTTGTTTTATGATTTTTAACTATTTTTTCGATTTTAACCCTTGTCGTATCTTATATATGTGATTTATGAATTGATGAAATAGGTGACACAATTTCCGAGACAATCAAATACATTTCAAAGAAGAAAATTTAAAATTTGAAGTTCTTAAGTTGAAAATATTTGACCAAAGTCAACATTTGGGGTTAAGGAGGTCGTACTCGAGTTTTAACAGCTCTGTTAGGTTTGAAGGGTGATTTATGACTTAGTTGGAGATTTTTTAGTGATTTCGTGTAGTTCATGAGTGATTTGAGTGAATGGCTGCATTCTAGCTCATTTTAAAGATTAGAGTTGAATTAATGAGCTTTAAGGAAGCTAAGTTTGACAATGGTCAAATTTTGGTCAAAACGACCTCATATCAGTGACTTGATGATTTCAACAGATCCAGAATGTTTTTTTTCATTGATTTACATATTTGGTTTGTGTCCGGAGGATGTTGGATGAGTTTCGGACACTCGAGTTGCATTCTAGTAGGACTTAAAGTTAAGAGTTAACCTCGGTCAAATAGTTAACTAAATGAACTCGGATTAAGGATTTGCAAGTTCCAGTAGGTTTGTATGATTACTTCTGACTTGTCCACAAATTTTGATTTAATTCCAATGAGTTTCAGGTGGATTTGAACGTTTTGTGTGTTTTAGCATGGTTTTAAGTATAAAATGCGACAACTCAGAGGTCCAATTTTTAGTTATAGAGATAAAAAAATTATGCCGAGACTTCCAAAATTCTTAACATGAATTATAGGAGTGATCTAAAATGTTTGGTGCAATTTCGATAAGTCAAGATCGGGTTTTTATAGCAAAAAATGAAATAATTTTTAAATAAGAAAAAATAATATCTGACTGAGAAAACGAGCACCAAATAGAGTTTTGATTGAATGAGTCGGTCCATATCATTATTTAGAAATTATAGGGAAAAGAATTATTGCATTTCGATCTCGTATGACGAAGTTATGGCCACTTTAGTGAAAATTAAAGTTGTTGGTGCAGTGCTTGTGCAGCCCTATATAAATACCTGAACAATGTATTTTTACACAGACTGTGTTTATTTGATCGTTTGAGTATATTTGGTGTTCTAGAGCTCAAAATTGAGTGATTTTTGCGGCATTCTTCTCTATTTAATAGGGGGTAAGTATATAATCTTTATTTTGGTATTTCTCCACGATTTCTTCAGTTAGTTTTCATTTTTATCCGTGAATTTATTGGAGAAAATTGGGGGGTTTCACACCAGATCTAGAAATCGTATTTCTTTGATTTTGATGTCAATTTGGACTTGGTTTTTAAGTTTCTTATGTCATGGGTAAATCGATTTCGATATTAAATTTCTGATTTATCAATTATTTCATCATTTAAAACTGTATATCCACGTGCGCTTGCATGCACTTGGGTGACATTAGGGACTCCTTGGATATAGGAGGCCTCACCAAAAGTTGAACGTAGATAAAGTCCTAGAGAAGCATTAGCTGATGATCCTGTCTACCTAAGTATGCATTATAATATGATGCAGCGCCAAAAAGGGCATCAGTACATGGAATGTACAATATGTAAAATAGTTGAATAAAAGAACGTTAGCGAGAATGTCTCAATTGAAGGACATAACTGAAATTAATAAACTAAAACTGTACACTGAAGTTCTAAATGATGGATTGGACACAATATCATAATATGATCAATATGTAAAATAGTTTATGTAATAATACTCATGCATTATAATAGTCTTTGTAAATGCATATACAAGTAACGTATATCTTTAAATTGGGAATTTCTCATAACTAACAACCATCATGAATGAGCGCAAGATGATCCCACATCTGGCCCATGTGGAGGAGGGCTATCCAAAGCCTTTCCAGGGCTAGGGATAAAACTGATCTATGGATTCATACCTGAAGTCCTTATAAGGTCTAAGGAGTTTCCGGAACCAATGGTACAATCTTATCCTACCCTAACTATGTAGTTCTGAGGCTTAAGGGTTGTCTGAACCCATTCACCCAACTCGGTGCTAGATAATTCTTCCAAAATATATGCTTATATAACTGGGCCCTCAGTAAGGCAAACTGAAAACATCATTATAAATCACTTTAGCTGTAACATATAATGAATGTTTTAAAATAATCGGTGGAGCCTTTCACTCAAAAATCTATTTAAACTCTGCTTACGAGGCCTGATTCAAAACATAGCTTAAAACTATGTTGGGGAGTTTTCACTCCAAAATATCTCTTTAAACCTATACTTGTGAGCCTTAGCTCAAAATCATCTCATGAATTAAAAAAATAAGACTTTACTTAAGCTTTTGAAAATAATGCTAAGAATTATATATTTATGATAAAATCTCATTATGCATACTCTCTTGAAAATATGTTCAATCTTTATAAAAACAATTCATTTACTTCCAAAATAAATGCTTTCCAAATCATACTTCTTGAAATCATGCTTTCATGCAATTGGGGTTCATGGGATAAGAGACATGAACCAACCTCAAGAATCAAGAATCAATAGAGTATGATAAACAATATATGAAGTAGGATTGCAATTAAGAGGAATCAATAAAAAACCTCAACATGAAGAATCCAACAATGGAAATTCAACATATCTACATAGAAAAGAAGACAATTCAAGAATTGGGAAAAAAATCCTAGCTTTAATCTCAATAAATTCTTGCATAGATATAGGATAGAAGGATGATTAGAAATTCTTACTTAGGTTAGCCTTACATACCTATAAAAATAGAAACTTAGACTCAAGCTTGAAGAACCCTAATTTGGAGAAGAAAACTTCCTAGCTTCTTGAAAAACTTCAGAGCTTTGATCATTGAATTCTACGTTGTAATAGAAGAACTAGTTGTTTAGGATTTAAGAGTACTTAAATAATACCTTTAAGAATCCCAAAATGTATGGGTTTAGGCAATTAAATCGTGGAAATTCTCTAAACTAATCTTAAGATCATTTTTGATAACTTTACTCGTCAGTGAATTTGACCCATACAGTGATAATGTGTCACTTGATAGTGTTTCACTAAAATACTCATAACTTGATAATCCAAACTCCAATTAACACAAGGTTGGATGTGTTGGAAAGAAGACTCAAAGGGCTTCAACTTTATTGGTTGAATCACTAAAAAGCACTTCGTAAATTAGGATTTATGATCATTTGAAGTTGATCCTTGTAAGAACTTATATGAATATTTAATCGGTAAGAAGGCTCTCAACTCAACTTTATGCTAGAGGTTCCTTATGATCTTAATTTGTATGCAACACACTTCCCACACTTAAAAATTGATCTTCACACCTAGTTTCAATAAATATTCATCGGTTTCGGATCTATATACATACCTAGAACAGTTTAACACCCCGAAACATTCCTAGACCGGACTCAGACACTTTAAGAATATGCAGAAGGAAAACTAGAAGTCACCTCAGACGACTCACACAACGAGACGTGGTTAACACCAACAGACCATTGTATGAGCCATTAATGCTCAGCCAACCCCTCCCTCCAAGAAACAATGGGAGGAACAGACGGCCCATGGAAGCTTCCAATGAGCCGTTGTTCGCACTCGTTGTCAGAAGCAGTGGCCAAAACGGGGGGAAAGAACGGACCGTTGAATCGTCCAATGGGCCGTTGTATCTTCCGTTGTCTGGAGGCCCAGTTTCCATACCCATTTTAATGAGAGGTACCAACAACCCGTTGGTATGTCCAATGAGTCGTTGTAACCTCCCGTGGTCTCAGTCCAGTAAGTCCAGCTTCGGGGATCCAATCCAACAAGAGCTTCCAACAGACCATTGTTTGAATCAATGACCCGTTTTGAGGTCCATTGTTCGGCATCGGGCTATTTTCAGTTCTATCTGCTTGGGATATTTTAGTACTTTCCCTGCTCTTTAGTCTTGAAACCCCGATGTTTTGGGTTCGTACTGGAGGGAATTAAAGGGTTAGGGCGACCCTTTCCACTCATTTTTTTCTCAACTCCCTCGAGAACAAAGTGTAAAACTTCTCTTGAAGCACAGAGCAGGAGCTAGGGTTAATTTTCTTCTCAGTTTTCTCAGGGATTTTCACCAAGGTTATCTTCTATAGGTATGTGGGAAATCAGTAAGGGGATTGTTCTCCCCTTGCGTGCCCCAAAGCTCTCTCCCTGTTCACTTTCAGTCATAGCCCTGAGTTTGTGAATTCGAAATTATTTCTATTGTTATTGGATTATTTCATGTAGAATCCTATACTATGTTAATTATAGTTATTTTCCACCCGTTTCTAACTAAAATGATGCTTGTTCTAGTGAATTAGAAATTTAGCCCTAACTCGTTTAAAAGTTAGAAACTAGAATAATGCATAAGTATTGAATTCTCAAAAATTGCTTGTATCTTTCAAGGTCAGGGGTTCCTATAATAATTGTATGTGTTAGAAACTCAGTTAGTTGTATGCTATTTAGATTCAGTTAGAAAGTCTATATACTATATATTTTCTCAGAATTGTCAGTTTAGCTTCAGTCAAAGTACTAGAATATTCAATGTTAGTCAGAAATGTCAGTTGATCAGATTGACTATAGTCTTTTTCTAAGGTGTCAGTGGTGCCTCTCAGTTATTAGACTCAAACTCAGATTATAATTATTTAGTCCATTAGGCGGTCATGAAATTCCAGTTATAGCTCTGACCAGCCCCATGACCCTATTTCAGTTATCAGTTTGTTCTTTAGACGGTTACGACGCTTCCAGATAAGCAGCTTTGACCGGTCTTAGAACTCAGTTTCCAAATATGTTCCTATAAGACGCTCAAGGAACTCTCTGACAGCATCCCTGGGTCAGCATAGTCTTGGGCCCCAGTATCGAGCTATCCACTTGTCAGTAGTTGTAGTAATAGGATTATCCATTGGGAGTAGGACTTAGCACCGAAAGGGCCGGGGTTCCAGCACACCCATCTTCCAGAACTAGGTTGCCACCGTAGGTTTAATTTACTTGGCCTAATGACCCCCTTTTGACAGTGATTTTCACAGTCCATGCCTTTATACCCTGGAAAGGTATATTGGGTCCTACCGACGGGGTGTGTACATCGGACTACACGTTTAGCTCACCTGGTTATATATCGATTGTAGCCTCTCCTACTAGTCAGTACAGTTACTCTCAGATTCTTCAGTCCGGATCAGTTCAGTGCAGCATTTCAAACTCAGTATCTCAGACGTAGGACATGTTTATGACCATCAATCAGGGTCATTTTTGACCATATCAGTTTATTACCAGTTGTATCATCTTTCAACATTTCAGTTGGTCATTTCATGTCGTATCAGGTCAGTTACCATTTCTATCATGTTATTCATGTTTCTCTCACCTACTCAGTACATTCAAAGTACTGACGCATATTTTTATGTTGTATCGTTTCATGATACAGCTGCAGGTTCCAAGACTCAGAACCATTAGACGCTGCAGTTCAGATTCTCCACCTCCATAGTTGAAATTTGAGTCCTCATCATCCGAGGGCATTTTTTTCATCTTTCAGTCATATATTAGTTTCAGTTATACTTAGAGTTAGCTGGGGGCTTGTCCCAGCAACTCCTCAGTTAAATTACTTTCAGACAGACATGATTTTTAGATTTTTCCAGTATTATTCAAGTGTTTTGAATTTTACGATTACAGACTTGTCTTTCATAAATGTCTTTACGATCTTATTTAAAAGTTTCATTGTGCATGTTTACTCAGAATGCTAGTGAATGCTAGACCAGGGGTTGACTTGGGGCTTCAAGTACCGTGTTACCTCCAGGGTGTAGACTCGGGGCGTGACAAACGGTTCCACACTTTTCCCAAAATTCTAAGACATTACAATCTAGGGTTCTTAGCCACACATAGTCGAATTACAAATATATTTGTTATAATCAAATAAAAAAAAGATAAGAATATGAAGATATAAAACATAAACCTATGATGAGTACCATCCTTGCATTCTTTCTGCCTTTAAAATATTGACATCCCTCTAAAATTGACTATGGAGCCTATTTATAGTATCATAAAAGAATTAAAAGCCTACCCAAACATGGGTCAGACTTGGAAAATATTTCATCTCGAAATGCCTGCCTCACGCCACGAGATTGAGGGAAAGGTTCCCTATTGCGTTGAGCTTCACTCCACGAGGCCTCTTTGATTCTCATACTTAGCTGAGTTTCTCTATATTATATCAAGTTTATCTAGCGGGGCGAGCTCCGTAGAAAAACCTAAGCTTGCCCTGCACTTCGCTCCATCAGGGATAATTTTTTCCCATACTTGGTTGAATTTTGGGCTAGCTTCTTATCAAAGCTGCCCTAGAAAGCTCCAAAGCGAGACCTGAGCTCACCCTGGCCATAGTTCTGCGAGGTCTGGTCATTTTTATCATCCTTGGTCATTTTATTGGGCATTTTACCTATAAATTCAACATGGCATATCAATTAGTCTTATAATTCAAGCATGAGTAATAGTCAGGAGTATTTAGTGAAATTTATCTCAAAACAAGGCATGGACATGTGTAAAATATGAAAAATGTATGTATAAATACACCTAACATCATCACCCACTCTTTAACCTTTGCTCATCCTTGAACAAACTCTTAGACACCCCAAAATTTAACACACATCTAACTACGCCAATTCATATAGGTCTACTCGATCCCAGGTCACCAAGACAACTTAAATATATTCATAACTCTCAGTCATCAAGTGCACTATCAATAACAAAATAGTGACACTTCTATCAAGACAGTCGTTGCCTATAGAGTCGATTCAAAAATACAATTTACGAAAAAGATGATCAAGTCATCAAGTAAAGACATCAACTGGTTCACCAATTTCTCATCATTTATATGCCCTTACTACTCACAAGAGTTTTTCCCTTTCAATTTATGAAATAATGCAACTACCCGGGCATATATAGAAAGAAAAGTTTTTCTCACTCTCACAAAGAAGACTCTCATGCATACAATATATATCATAAGCTTGCCCTTAGTGTCATACTCTATTAACCAAAGTGATCAAAAACACAAGATCAATTATGACTTGATAAGTTGTAATCTTGGATAAGGGTCAAGTAGAAATTATTTGGTAAAAAATAGTGACTAACCTCCATAAGTACTTTTAAGACACCACATGTACTTTGATTCACACATTCTCTTTGTTTCTTCAAATTTTTTCAAATTTGTTTTTACTTTTCCTTATGTCTCCCCTTATCTTTAAGCATTCTCGGATTTTTTCGAATATCACTAGCGAAGAGAAATTTTTCTCTTTTTTTTCTTCTATTCCAAGTAGACTGATGTTGTTATTCAATTTTTTTTGGTTTTCTGCTCCTCACTAACAAACATACTTCTATTTTTATTATAAGTGCACCATCAATCTTCTTTCCTTAATTTCCTCCCCAACTTCCTTTATTTGTCTCATCTTTCCCTTTCATTCCAAGTGCTAAAATTTTCTAAAGTTCCTTACAGAATCTAGGTCAAATGTTACAAAACTCAACAATAAATAGGATAGGCTAATAAAGTAGTTACCAAAGAAAGAAATACGGCAAAAGGCTCAAAGGAATTGTCTATGAATATTGTAAGGGTACGCAAATATCTAGTTAAAGTCATGGCTCAACAAAGAAATGCCTACGTCATCTAGAATGCTTACACACTTTGTAGACACATGAAACAAGTTCTATAAACACACACACACACACATGATACATGAAACGCAACTAAATCTCATCACTTATGGCACACTAAAGGTTCAAAATGGCTCCATGTTGAACCTATACTTAACAACATAATCTAATTCAATGAAATCATCTTAAAGCCCATTTTAATCTACAGTCAAATGAAAGAGCCTATGTGTATAAAAAAGAAATAGTCTACACTTTATGCACAATCTTTTCAGTGTTATCCATATTGTCTGTAGTATAACTAGAATAGAGCTCCCTTCTATTTATAGACTAATTTTGCTCAAGGCGGTCATCATCCATCCTTCATAAAAAAAAGTTCCTACTTATGACTAGAATAAAATTTTTACTACGGTTCAAGGTATCTACTAGAAAAGAATCAAAAACAAAAATGAAGGGTTGCACTATTATCTAGCATGAGACAGTAATACTACAATACTATTATACTAGTTCCTACTTACTAATGACTATTACATACTATAATTTATGTGCTAGAAAGCATGATCCAAATAAAAACAAAATCAAATGACCAAATAAAATAGTCAAAATACCCAACATGGTACCAATATACATACACATAACCAAAAGTTTCTTATCCCAACCCCATAGTTAAACATTAGCACTTTCCATGATGCTTAAAATATAGCAAAAATAAAGGGTGACTCGGCCTTATTATCTATCAGGGTAAAGTTAGTATCGCCATCTTTGCTATCACACTCAGGCTCACTCTCTTCCTCCTCATCCTCATCATGGATCAGAAACTTAGGTGTGGGAGCATTATCATTAAGCAACTGCTTATAGATCGACCCCACTATGCAATTTATTAGTGTGCTTGTTGAGCGGGCATCACTTATCCAAGTTGACCAACTCATAATCAGTGATGGCTCTCCTTCTAAGGGTCAACTGCAACTATCATCGAATAAATATGGGCATGGTAGATATTGTCTCGAGCATGACACTTGGAAGAAGTCAATGTCTATATCTGAATCTCCCTTGGCCTCTTTACTAGAGTCACATCTACAGGCCTCTCTGTGAGAACAGGGTGGAAATCAGCTTCCTCCTTGTCGACCTATTATTCCTGCAAGTACCATGTGAGGAAACTTTTAAAAAAGAACTAGTAGCCAGTGCCCTCACATGCTTGCAAGCTTTTATGGCCTGTAGATATATCAACATGCACCCTATACAAATAATGACGCCATATCTTAAATATAAATGTTACTACTGCAAGCTCCAAGTCATTAGTAGGGTAATTTTGTTCATGCTTCTTTAGTTTCTAAGAAACGTACACAATAAATTTTTTGTGTTGCATCAAGAAGAATCCTACCCAATGCTTGAAACATCAAAAGCATAATCTTTTGTGCCCTCCAATAAGGAAAATACTGGCGTTTTAGTCGATCTATCCTTTAATTTCTGAAAACTTCTTTCACATGTATTTGACCATTGATATATAGATGTTCTCTATGTAAATTTAGTTAGTGGGGAAGAAATATAGGAGTAGCCTTCTATAAATCCTATGTAATAGCTAACTAGCCCCAAGAAGCTATGTACCTCCATCAAAGTGGTCAGTTGAGGCCACCTTTTTACAACCTCTATCTCCTGCAAATCTAATTTGATTCCTTCACAAGACACCCACATGGACAAGAAAGGCCACTAAATTTAGCCAGATCTCACATTTAGAAACTTGGCATATATTGGTGCTCTTTGAGTGTCTAAAGTAATGATATCAAATGATTTGCATGCTCTTCTATATCAGGAGAATGTATTAATATGTCATTTATGAATAGTGTCACAAATATATCCAAAGAGGGTTTGAAAACCATATTCATCAAATCATGAAGACTGTTAGGGCTTTCATTAATCCAAATGACATGTTGAGGAACTTGAAGTGTCCATATTTTATCTGAAAGACTGTTTTAGGAATATCTGCTTCTTGAATCTTTAGTTGATGGTAACTAGACCTCCAATCAATCGTTGAAAAATATTTAGCTCCCTACAATTGATCAAATAAGTCATCTATTCTGGAAAGGGGGTATTTATTCTTTACTTCGTACAAATAAAATTAGTGCACCCCATGGTGATATACTGCGGTGAATGAAATCTTTGTCAAGCAAGCCCTTCAACGACTCTTTCAAATCCTTCAACTCTATATGTTCCATTCTAAAAAGTGAGATCAATATATGTTGGGCACCAGGATCCATATTGATACTAAATGCAATCTCTCATAATATGGGCCCACTAGTCACTAGGACTATATAATTATTCTCTATCACATCTTATATCCATATGAGTTGTTCTCTGACTAAGTAGTGTTTTCTATGAACATACTTAGTCTATGTTATTCAACTAATATTCTATATATGTTTCAAGTGTGAATGATGTGCTATCGGTTTACAACACTAAATAAGCATGGACTTAGGTGTGTTTATAAGAATATGATGCATCTTTACTTTGTTTTCAAGGAAATTAGGTGTTGGAGTTGAAATGTGCAAAAGAAATAAAAAAATATAGAAAAAGGGCTAAGTACAAATCTTAGTACGAGCCATACTAAGAGTCATGAAAAATTTCAAAAGATGTGCTGAACTAAAGAGTTAAAGTATGATTTTTGGTACGAGCCATACCAAGGCAGTCGCGATAAAGTTCAGAGAAAATTGCACTGAGTCAGTCTCCTAGTATGGGTAGCAACCATGGATCGTGTTATCTACCTAAGACCCATACCAAGGAACCATGGTAAACTTCAAAAGGATTAAAGAATGGCAGATCTCAAGGTAAAATAAGAAGTCACGAGTCGTAGAATGTAGGTATGAGCCATACAATGCCACTCGTGAAAAGATTCAAAGGGTGCCAGAACTCTCAGGTTCAAACCACGATAAGATAGTACGACTCGTAGGTTTATGGGGTATGAGCCATACCAGCTTCCAATACTTAGCAAAAATTAGAAGAGCCAGCCAATGTATAGTGACGGTACGACCCATACAATCATGGTACGGGTCGTAAGTGAAGATGCGAGCAGTTAATTTCAGGATCCCTGTTAACTTAGGAAAGGTTTCTATTTATCTGTATAAATACTTGTATAGGTTATTTCTGGTGAGAGATGATCATTATCATTTAGAATTGCTTAGTTTGTTGACATTATTGACTTTTGGAGATTTTCTTGAATTAATTCTTCCATTTTTCTTGAATTGTTCTTCATTAATTCTTTCAATAATCAAGTGGGTTTTCTTCCAATCATCTTTGTATGTTCTAAATTATGTGTTTATCTACTAATTCTTATGATCCTCTTACAATCATGAGATGCTAAAACCTCCACAACTAGGGTTGTGGAAACCTTGGTGAATTAACAAACTAGGGCTTGCACAAAGTGATTAAAAACCAATGCTAATGCTTGTGTTATATTCTCTTCATATTAAACGTTTCTTAACAGAGTGCAATGTTAGAACTTGCCCGAATTCTTTACTTGCTTGAATCTAGAGAAGTATAGATTAGGAAAAAAGAATTACAAAAAAGCCTTATGGGTCATTGTATGACTTGAGCTGCGGTCGCAGGATAGTTAATTCAGAACAAATTGATAACGGTTGAAGTAAAATCACTCATGAGACCTAATTCGGTGATTGAGTATAGTTATCCAATAGGACGAACCAGTTGTTTGGATAAATTCTAGTTATTAGTTCTACAAGCAAGCATTAAGATATATTACAAGTGTAAAACCCAAAATAGTTATGAACTATGGGGAATATATCCCTAGTTATTTGCATTAATCCGATAAACAATAATCAATTCTCAACATTGTTACATATTTACTTTTACAAAACCCCGTTTTTAGGAGATAAAATACTTTAAAGCTTAAATAGTAGCATTATTCTATATCTTTACCATATTCCTTATGGGATCGACCCCTACATTTGTTGGATTATATATTGACAACGTCCATGTCATACTTTTGCAGGAGTGTGATTTGAGAATTATCAAAAATGGTACCATTGCCAGGAAATACGACTTAGGATTAGAGTTATTGTTTTATTTAACGTTTAGTTGTTATTTCCTCAGTTACGTTTTCTTTTTGTTTTTGATACCCAAAGGTTGTCTCTTGGTAAATGCCAAGTACTCAATAGAGAGGAAACCCCATGATTCCATTGTATCTTGAGCTTGAACGAACTCTACGGAGAATGGAGAACCCCAAGCAGAGAGAGGCTTGGTTGGATGAAGAAGCACACCAAGCTGAGTTAGCTCGGCTAGCAGCACTTCAGGAACCAGACGATGCTTGGGAGGAGGTAGTAAATGTTGGCCGCCATGCAAGGGGCAACAAAGGACAGAGATATGCTACTCAGTCCTATGATGATGAAAACTCGTATATTGTTGAAGTCGGGTTAAATGGAGCCATTGTACCACTACCTTTACCTGCTGGGGAAAAGTTTGATGTCACTACCTCCATGATCCAGTTGTTGAATATGAAAGGGGTGTTTAGTGGTAATGCAACTGACAATGCAAATCTCCACCTAATGAACTTTGTGGGTATTTTCAAGGCATACAGGTTACCAAGTGTCAACAAGGATGCTATACAACTGAGACTTCCCATTCTATCTATCTGGAGAGGCCACACTTTGGTTGTTGGAGTTTCCCAATGACTCCATAACCAACTGGAGGGATCTTAAATCAGCCTTCTTGGAAAGATTCTTTCCACCTTCTAGGATTTTACAATCTATAACTTCCAACAACTCAAAATGGAGGAATTTCATGAGACGTGGTTGAGATTAAAAAAGAAGTTGACTAAGTGCCCAAACCATAAAATTCCTGATGACAGTTTGCTGGAAATTTTTTACAGGTCTCTTAATAACAACACTAAGGTTGTAGCAGACATAGTGGCGGGAGGAGCATTAATGGGTCACTCATGAGAGCAAGCAAATGTTATACTTGACCGAGTGACCAAGACGAATAGGGCCTGACACACTAAGGAAGCTGAAGCAGTTGCAGGTACATATGCTATTGGAATGTCTGTAGATCAACTTAGAAAGGAGGAGGATCATGATCAACAGTTAGCTGACATGAGGACATCCTTAGACCTGCTCACAAAGTATATCATGGGCTCATGTTACGACCCAAACGTACACCCGGATCGTAGACACGGGACAAGGAGCCCCGAGGGACCTCAAGTCGACCCATGGCATGAGCATGCATTCAATTCAATCACATAAGAGAAAGACTTAAACATAAGGAACGTAATCATAACATAACATAAGGGAGAATCAAGACTAGACTTATACAATTCGTCAGAATACAACATGTAGTCTAATAAGCCTCTAAACATGGAAGGCGGATTGATGGGATAACTTCCCAACTAATCAAACATCCAAAAACTTAAAGGAATAACATAGAATATGAACATTCGACCCTCGAAACATGAGGTCTCACTAATAAGCTGATAACGAGCTCGGAAGAACTACTGAGGATGATGAGCCTGAGAACTGGGACCTGTATCATAAGACGATACAACATAGAAAGTATGCGGTCAGTACGTAGAATGTACTGAGTATGCAAGGTAAGTAAAATGGACATTTAAAATATATATGAAATTCATAGATTATCATAAGAGTAGGACGTCATGCTCGTTTCGTAAATCATAATAACATATTATATGGGTCAAGGTTTTCAAAATGTTCGTAACATAACATAATCATAATCATAATAGAAGAGGTTTACTTAACATGACTTGATCCAACATACATATTCATAACATGCATAAATCATGAGGAACAGTGGGAGGTTCTCTTAACCGACATACCCCATATGAGCACACAAGAAGCCCGACTTGTAACCCTAGTTGGGAGGGTGTTCATACCTTGCCAAGGGTAGGAACCATGAAGGGCATGATCACATATGAAAAGGGCCATTTGGGCCAGGGAAAAACATGAAAGGGTCCCAACATACCTACGGTGGAACATAGTTCATGAGATCCGGGGCTTAACCTGAGCCCCGAACCTACTTGGTGTTCGATACTAGTCCCAAAATATATATAGTTCTCATAATAATACATACATGAGTTCATGGGCTAGTTAAATCATGATAATCGTAAACGTTCTTGAACATACGTGAACTAGCCATGACTTGAGGCCCATGGATCGGCCAAAAACATAATTCATGATTGATAAAATTCATACATACTTGTAGATCATACATATATCTTGAAATTCATAAGTTTGTAGTAGATAACATAATAAATTCATAATTCATGCATGGCTTATCAAAACACCAATGGATCAATGGATCATAAATCGGTTCATCGTGGGGCATGCATAATCAAGCTTAATTGTTTAGAAATTCAAAGTCAACGGTATTATAATCCATTTAAATCCCAAAAGAATGATCAAAATCAGTAGATTATGATAAGATTTCAAAATCACAAGACCCATAATTAAATTATTTAATTTTATACAAATAGATTACAAAACCCCATGAGTTTTTTATAATTTATAAGTAAAATCACAGAATAGTAGCATGGGTTTGGAAGGATCCACCCATTGATGACCTTACATACCTGGACACACTGATTCTTAATCTCCCTTGAAATCCCAAGATGGAATTTAGAGAAATTGGGGAATAACGCCTTGAATCACCTTCTAGACTCCTCTCTATACTCTTGCATGCATGAATGAGGCTTAACATGGACTAATCCCCCTTAAAAGACCCTATTCAGACCTTAGGAATTTAGGAATTATGAAAGCACCCTTACTAAATACACAGAAAATTCTTGGTTGCCAGTCCCTACGAGGGACATCATGAGTCGTTGCCAGGGGGCACGACTCGTGGCCTGAATCCGTCATGCTCACTGCCCAAACTTCCCAGGGGACCCCATGAGGGACCCTATGAATCGTGGTGGCTGACCACGACTTGTGGTCACCACCAGTGATCCCCGCTGCCCAACACCTTGATCAACCATGCAATCCAAGCCACGGGTGACCTCACGAGTCGTGAGGTCTAACCACGGCTCATGGTCACCATCCGTGGTCTTCACTGCCCTTTCCCATTTTGCCAACTGGTCCACCTAGGCCACGGGAGACCTAACGAGTCGTGTGGCCTGACCATGACTCGTGGTCATGCCCGTGGTCTCTCCCCAAAACTTAGTCGTGCCCTTCTTGACCACGAGTCACTTCACAACTCGTGGTCACCCCTCACAACCCACCTCATGGGTCGTTCTGTGACCTGGTGCAAATTTCCAGTTTTTCTCCGTTTTGACTCCCAGGTCTGATCCTTGGGTTCTCGGGTTATAAAAATATCTCCCCCTTGGGAACATTCATCCTCGAATATTAGAAAAAAACAGACAACTCAAAAACAAGCAATCACCATGTATAAATACTGACCATTTAAGCTGAAAACTGATGGATTGACTGCCTCCGAAAAGAACTACACAACTGAACTCAATTCAGACACCACATACACATTCCATATCATAAAACAAACTTGTACGCATGAACGGAACATGAAAACGGATTAGAGATTTAGGGAAAAAACTGATACCTCAGACTGAAACGGAGCCGTTAGAGAACAGGTGTGGGTATTTAGCCATCATATCCGCTTTGGCTTCCCACGTAGCTCCTTCAACATGATGATTTCTCCATAATACTTTAACTAAAGCTACTTATTTGTTCCTTAGCTTACAGACTTGACGATATATGATTTTTACCGGAATTTCTTCATAGCTGACGCTATCTTTTACAACAACGCTGTCCACCGGGACTACTAAAGCTGGATCACCCAAGCACTTTTTCAAAAGTGACACATGAAACACCGGATGAACCGAAGATCACTCCGAGGGCAAGTCCAACTCATATGCCACCTTACCAGCCCTCCTCACAATCTAGTAGGGGCCAACATAGCGGGGACAGAGTTTCCCTTTATTCCCAAACCGCATGACTCCCTTCATGGGAGATATCTTTAAATATACCCAATCGTCCACATCAAACTCCAAGTCTCTACTCCTCACATCGGCATAAGATTTCTGATGACTCTGAGCGATTTTCAACCGGTCCCTTATCAACTGAACCTTCACCATAGCCTCATGACCTGAATCTAGCCCTATCATAGCTGCCTCACAAACCTCAAACCATCCGATGGGAGATCTACACCTCCGCCCATAGAGGGCCTCGAACTGTGCCATTTGGATACTAGAGTGATAACTGCTATTATAGGAAAAACTCAGTTAAAGGTAAATAATCATCCCAACTACCTTTAAAATCCATAACACATATCCTCAAGAGTCTGGATTGTTCGCTCGGCTTGGCCATCCGTTTACGGATGAAAGGCCGTGCTGAGCTTGACTTGAGTTCCAAGTCGCTTCTGAAAAGACCGCAAGAACTAGGAGGTAAATTGAGTACTTCGGTCTGATATAATAGACAAGGGCACTCCATGAAGTCAAACCAACTCCCGAATATACAGTTTGGCATAGTCATTTGCTGAATTTGTGGTCTTTATTAGTAGAAAATGGGTAACCTTAGTTAACCTGTCTACCACCACCCAAATGGAATCATAGTGCCGTCGAGTACGAGGTAGGCCTGTAATGAAATCCATATTAATCTCTTCCCACTTCCAAGTGGGGATGCTAATATCCTAAAGTACGCCTCCAGGTCTTTGATGCTCGATGTTCACTTGCTGACAGTTAGGACATTTGGCTACGAACTCTATGATATCCTTCTTCATACCATCCAACCAATAGATTTCCCGCAAGTCCCGGTAAATCTTCGTGGATCCCAGATGGATAGACTATCTGGTACCATGTGCCTCATGCAATATCCGAACTCTCAAATTATCAATTTCTGGAACACATAGTCGACCCTGATATCGTAGCACACCATCTCCCCCTTTTGACTCCGCATTTCTTCCTTCAGCTTCCTCAAGATCGGATCCTCATCTTGCTTAGATTTGACATCAACCACCAAGGAAGATTCTTACCAATTCTGCATAACGCCGCCGCCATCGGTCGAATCAATCAATCTAACTCCTAATCTTGCGAGTCGGTGGACATCCTTCACCGACTCTTTCTTTCCCTCATCAATGTGGGACATGCTCTCCATATAGAGCCTACTAAGTGCATCCGCCACCATATTAGCTTTGCCCAGGTGGTAAAGAACACTAACATCGTAGTCCTTTAATAACTCCAACCACCTCCATTGCCGAAGATTGAGGTCTTTCTACGTGAACACATACTGCAAGCTCTTGTGATCCGTGAACACATCCACGTGGACCCCATAAAAATAATGCCATCATATCTTCAATGCAAACAACACAGTGGCCAGTTCGAGTTCATGGGTTGGGTAATTCTTTTCGTGAACTTTCAGCTGTCTTGAGGCATATGTTATCACCTTCCCATGATGCATCAACACGCACCTGAGTCCAAATCGCGAAGCATCATAATACACAAAAAATTCATCCATACCCTTGGGTAAAGTCAACACTGGTGCTAAAGTGATCAGGTTTGGAAGCTTTCATCACAAGCCTCTGACCATTGGAACTTTACCTTCTTTTGAGTCAACTTGGTCAAACGTGCCGCAATAGATGAGAAACCCTCAAAAAATCTCCGGTAGTAACCTGTTAGGCCCAAGAAACTCTGAATTTTTGACGCATTCACCAATCTAGGCCAATTCTTCACCGCTTTGATTTTTTGAGAATCCACCCTTATGCCCTCACTCGACACCACATGGCCCAGAAATGCCACCGAGTCTATCCAAAATTCAGACTTTCTATACTTTGCATACAACTGACGATCCTCTAAGGTCTGAAGCACTACTCTCAAATGAGCGGCATGCTCCTCCTCGCTCCGGGAGTATATAAGGATGTCATCAATGAATACAATCACGAACATGTCCAAATATCGCTTGAACACCCTGTTCATTAGGTCCATAAAAGCTACAGGAGCATTGGTTAGTCCAAATGACATAACTATAAACTCGTAATGGACATACAGGGTTCTAAAGTCTATCTTTGGGATATCACTCTCCCATTCTCTGAGCTGGTGATACCCGGACCTGAGATCTATCTTCTAGAAACACCTGGCATCCTGGAGCTGGTAAAATAAATCATTGATCCTAGGCAAGGGGTACCTATTCTTGACAGTGACCTTATTCAGCTGCCGATAGTCAATACACATTCGAAGGGACCTATCCTTCTTTCGAACAAAGAGAACCGGTGCACCCCATGGAGACTTGCTCGGCCTAATGAAACCCTTATCCAAAAAGTCCTTTAACTGTTCCTTTAAATCTTTTAATTCAGCTGGAGCCATCCTGTAAGGAGGAATAGAGATAAGCTACGTGTTGGGAAGAAGGTCTATACCGAAATCAATCTCCCGCTCGAGAGGGACACCTGGCAAATCATCGGGGAATACCTCTGGATACTCACACACCACTGGAACTGACTGAATAGTCGGGGTCTCGGACTCTACATCCTTAACCCTAACTAGGTGGTACATGCAACCCTTAGAGATCATTTTCCTGGCCTTAAGGTATGAAATAAACCAGCTGGCTGGTACAGCTAAATTACCCTTCCATTCCAAAACTAACTCATCCGAAAATCGGAATTCCACCGCACGGGTCCTACAATTAATTGAAGCATAACATGCAAACAACCAATCCATACCCAAGATGATATCAAAGTTAGTCATAAACAAATTGACTAAGTCCGCGGAGGTAACCTTATGCAACACTGTAATGGGGCAACCTCTATATACCTTCCTAGCTACAACTGCTTCACCGACTGGAGTAGATACGGAGAATGGTTTTGACAGAATTTCGGGACTAACTCCAAAACTACTATCAATGTAAGGGGTCACAAAACACAAAGTAGCTCCTGGATCTAACAAAGAATAAGCATCAATATGGAAGACTTGAAACATACCCGTGACAACATCTGGCGAAGCCTCCTGCTCCTGGTGAGGCACTAGGGCACAAAACCTATTTTGGCACTAACCGCCTGCTGAACTAGTAGAAGCACCCTGTTGTGGGGTTCATACTGCTGGAGTGGTAAAACTGGCTACAGGGCAATCTCTGATCCTATGTCCAGTTTTCCCACACCTGAAACAAGCATCCGCACTGACCAGGCACCTCTTGGGATGATTTTTACTACATCTCGTACATGCTGGGAAAGTGCGCTCCACCTGCATGCTACCATCATCCCTCGAGCCTGTCTCCCTGCTCCGCTGGTATCCCCTGAACCAGGATGGCGTGTTGGCCGATGATGAAGCTAGAGAAATGGACCTGTGCTGGGACTGCTAACGTTGTCCACCCCCTGACCTGGCGTGAGAGACCCCATAGCTATCGGTTCTGGCCCTCTTGGCCTCTCTCGGCCTCCTATAGACCGACTACATCTGTTGTGTATGCAATACAATACTGGAAAGTTAATGTCCCGGTGAATCATGGCAATCCGACAATCTTTGTACATGTAATTTTCTACTCCATGCACAAAGTGGCTCCCCCGAGCCCGCTGATCCGCCACCAATTACAGAGCATATTTAGATAACCAGGTGAACTCTAATGTATATTCTTGGACAGACATGCTACGTTGCTTCAGATTAACAAACTCGGCCGCCTTGAGCTCCCTCATCTCCTGAGAGAAGAACCGATCCATGAATGCAGTGTGAAACTCATCCCAACCTATCGGGCCTGCACCCGCTGCCTTGGCATCTCTCCATTGCCTAAACCATATATGTTCTACCCCCTTTAGCTGATAGGAGGTCAAGTGAACGCATTCCCCATTGTTCAGCCCAATGACCTGGGTGATTTTCAGAATCTCCTTTATAAAATCGTGTGGATCCTCGTCCACCTTTGACCCCGTGAACTCGGAAGGGCTCATCCTCAATAAATCTCTCACCCTAGCTGCCATTGCATTCCCATTCTGAGGGAAATGTGTCACCATCTTATTCTGGACCTGTGCAGTCATGGCCTGTGCTAGCATCTGAATCGCTACCCTAAACTCAGCATGGGCAGCTGTCTCTGGTACGTGCTCCTCATGAACTGGTGGAGCTGGATGATGCTCACCATCATGGGCACCCTCATGGTCATTACCATTTCCGTTTCTCCTGGAGTTTACTCGACGTGGAGGCATGATTCTGCAAACGTGAATAGCACAAATTAGAGGAGTAAAGGATGTTCATCGCACGACATAGATCATGAAAAAGGGGAACATTTCCTAAACATATAGTAGCCTCTTCATCATAAGTGTGGCACGCTTCACACCCATGAAAAGACTCTACTTAACGCGGCTTTCAGACTCCCTAGTACACCTCAAACCTATGGCTCTAATACCAAGTTTGTCATGACCCAAACGTACACCCGGATCATAGACACGGCACAAGGAGCCCCAAGGGATCCTATGTCGACCAATGGCATGAGCATGCATTAAATTCAATCATATAAGTGGAAGACTTAACATAAGGAACAAAATCATAGCATAACATAAGGGAGAATCAGTACTAGACTTATACAATTCGACAGAATACAACTTGTAGTCTGATAAGCCTCTAAACATGGAAGGCGGATTGATGGGACAACTCCCCAACTAATCCAACATCCAGAAATTGAAAGGAAAAACATAGAATATGAACGTTTGGTGATATGACGATACAACATAGAAAGTATGCGGTCAGTACGTGGAATCACCTGAGTATGCAAGGTAAGTAAAATGGACATTTAAAACATATATGAAATTTATAGATTATCCTAAGAGTAGGATGTCATGCTCGTTTTATAAATCATAATAACATATCATATGGCTCAAGGTTTTCAAAACGTTTGTAACATAACATAATCATAATCATAATAGAAGAGGTTTACTTAACATGAATTAATCCAACATACATAATAATAACATGCATAAATCATGAGGAACATTGGGAGATTCTCTTAACCGACATACCCCATATGAGCACACAAGAAGCCCGACTTGTAACCCTAGTCGAGAGGGTGTTCGTACCTTGCCAAGGGTAGGAACCATGAAGGGCGTGATCACACATGAAAAGGGACATTTGGTCCAGGGAAAAACATGAAAGAGTCCCAACATACCCACGGTGGCACGTAGTTCATGAGATTCGAGGCTTAACATGAGCCCTGAACCTATTCGGTGTTCGATACTACTCCCAAAATATATATAGTGCTCATAATAATACATACATGAGTTCATGGGCTAGTTAAATCATGATAATTGTAAACGTGCTTGAACATACATGAACTGGCCATGACTTGAGGCCCGTGGGTCACCAGAAACATAATTCATGATTGATAAAATTGATACATACTTGTAGATCATGCATATACCTTGAAATTCATAAGTTCGTAGTAGATAACATAATAAATTCATAAATAAATTCATCACTCATGCTGGGCTTATCAAAATACCAATGGATCAATGGATCATAAATCAATTCATCATGGGGCATGCATAATCAAGCTTAATTTTTTAGAAATTCAAAGTCAATGATATTATAATCAATTTAAATCCCAAAAGATGATCAAAATTAGCAGATTATGATAAGATTTCAAAATCACAAGACCCATAATTAAATCATTTAATTTTATACAAATCAATTACAAAACCTAATGAGTTTTTGATAATTTATAAGTAAAATCATAGAGTAGAAGCATGGGTGTGGAAGGATCCACCCATTGATGCCCTTACATACCTAGAAACACTGATTCTTAATCTCCCTTGAATGCCCAAGATGGAATTTAGATAAATTGGGGAAGAACACCTTGAATAACCTTCTAGACTCCTCTCTAGACTCTTGCATGCATGAATGAGGCTTAACATGGACTAATCCCCCTTCAAAGACCCTATTTAGACCTTAAAACGACATAGTTTAGGCCTTAGAAATTTAGGTATTATGAAAACACCCTTACTAAAAATGCAGAAAATTCTTGGTTGCTAGTCCCCACGAGGGACCTCATGAGTCGTTGCCAGGGGGCACGACTCATGGCTTGAATTCGTCATGGTCACTCCCCAAACTTCCCAGGGACCCCATGAGGGATTCTATGAATCGTGGTGGATGACCATGACTCGTGGTCACCATCCGTGATCCCCACTGCCCGACACCTTGATCAACCATGCAATCAAAGCCACCGGTGACCTCATGAGTTCTGAGGTCTGACCACGACTCGTGGACACCATCCGTGGTCTTCATTGCCTTTTCCCATTTTTCCAACTGGTCCACCTAGGCCACAAGAGACCTAACGAGTTGTGTGGCCTGACCACGACTCGTGGTCATGCCCGTGGTTTCTCCATAAAAATTAGTCGTGCCCTACTTGACCATGAGTCACTTCAGGACTCGTGGTCACCCCGCACGACCCACCTCACGGCTCATTTTATGACCTGGTGCAAATTTCCAATTTTTCTCTATTTTGACTCACGGGTCTAATCCTTAGGTTCCCAGGGTATAACAACTCTGGTGCGAAAAAGGTAAATACAGTCGGAGCTCAAGGCCAGGATCCAGGATTTGCGCAGTTAGATTCTGAGGAGGAGGAAAACTTCTTAGACAACCAAGTGGCGAGTTTTCAGACTAATGCCCAAGGGTCTAGACAGGACACTTAGTGTAAAGATTATGAAAATTAGGGTCAGAACTGATCTTGGGCATATAAATATGCCCAAGTGATACTCAAATGCATCGTTTTTGCCTTGTTTATCCAACAATGTTTGACATTCTCATATAAATTGTAGGAAAGTGTGAAATTATACTAACCAACATGATTAGCGTTGTTTGGAAGGAAAAACGTACTTTTTATGGAGCTAAGATGCATGTTGGGAGGAATCGGAGATGGACTCGGGAGCGAGCAAGGAATTGGCCAAGGAAAGCAAGGAAT
>JACEIK010001393.1:31257-49772 GCA_018107945.1 Datura stramonium
CAGTCCCTGTGGGATCGATACTTGGCTTACTTGAGCCACTTACTACTTGTTCGACCACGTGCACTTGCGTGTAGTCATCCAGACAGCCGAACAAGAACCAATATAGGGACAACTATAATCGGAAGGGGTACAGGGACAGAAGCATAGGTAATGAACAACATGGACAATGGAGAAAGAATGATGGTTACCACAATGACCGTGCAAGCTTGTATGTTCCTCCTAATGCTCGCGGGGGCGAAGCTGGACCCTCAAAATTGGAGAACTTGATGGCTGAGCTACTTAAGAGGGCTAATTAAATGATGATCAACTGAAGGATTTTCAAGGTGATATATCTGGCAAGGGCCAGAAAGTTGAATCCCTCGCTACAACGATCAAGTAGATTGAGCAGCAGCTTGGTCAGATGTCCGCTTCCCTAAATCAGAGGCAGAGAGGTACACTTCCTAGCAACACGGTCCAGAACCCAAAGAACAAAAGTCATTGTATGGTTGTGATGACTAGGAGTGGAAAAACCACTATATATCCTCCTGTTCCAGTTGTACTTGAAATTCAAGGACAGAAGGAGATCGAGCTTAGTGAGGATGATGAGGTTGATGACCGTGATCTTTTAGGTGAGGCTAAGTTGGCAGAGACTCTAGTTGGTGCAAAGGAGTCTGGAGATGAGAAAGAGAAGGAACAAGGGGCCAGACAGGTGTATAGGGACATTTCTCAACCAATGCCACCATTTCTTCATAGGATGAAGAAGAAGGCGGAAGATGGTAAGTTTCCAAAAATTTTCTCAATGCTAAAATAGTTATCTGTGAACATACCATTAGTAGAGGCATTATAGCAGATGCCCGAATATGCAAAATTCATGAAGGATCTTATGACTAAAAATAGGTTCGTGAGCTATGAGTCAATTGACAACTTACATCATTGCAGTGCCATAGCCTCACGGGTCCTTGCCCAAAGGAAAGAGGATCCAGGTGCCTTCACCATTCCATGTACGATCGACTTTGAGTTTGCAAAGGCTTAATGTATCATGGGAGCTTGAATCAACTTGATTCCAATAGCTATATTCAGATAGCTAGGGCTTGGGAGCCCCCACACCAATGTCAATACGGTTATTAATGGCAAAGCACATAGTCAAAAAGCCAGTGGGAGTTTTGTTTGATGTGCTAGTAAAGGTGGATCAATTTATCTTCCCAACGGACTTTGTTAGCTTAGATTGCGAGGTTGATTTGAGGTCCCCATTATCTTGGGGCGATCATTCCTCACCACTGGGGGAGCTCTAGTAGACGTTGCGGATGGCCAACTGAAATTCAATGTAAGCAGCCCAATGAGTTTAGGGTTGTGTCAGAAATCAAGGATGATTCCGAGTAGTTAAGAGACTTGTGTCGTGCCGCGAGATTAAATAAGGTGCTTCTTGGGAGGCAACTCATGAGGTGGTTTGGTGAAGTCTGAGTAATCAAACCACCTGCGTCGTGCCGCAATGTTAAATCAAGTGCTTTTTGGGAGGCGACCCATGCATCTTAACATATGTGTGTTCACTGTGTAGGTGAAACAAAAAATGGTGAAAAAAATTTCAGAATAGACCTGTACTACTAGCCTCAGTACGACTCTTAAGAGGATTGTACAACTCATAATACCGCTCGTGGTGAAAAGCAGAAACATGAGTTCATGTTATGGTTGGTCATTATGAATCGTACCTTCATTCTATGAGTAATAGTACCCACTATAATGTTGAACCATGCTATGTGTGGAAGTGTAGAAAATAATGACCTACGAGACAGTACAATTCATACTTTTATGGTACGAGTCGTACCATATACTCGTAGGTCTCCAAGTAAGTTCCTACAGTCTGTTTCTACGAGTCCAAGGGACGAGTCGTAGGTCAAACCATGAATAGTGATGGGCTAAATTAATAACATTGACCTAACTCTACTTGTATTTTTAAAAATCCGCCCTAACCTATTTAAATACAAAATCTTTCAGATTGCAATTCCCACAAAAACATAAATTCAACCCAAAACGGAAGCAAGCTTAAAGTCGAGCAAGAACTTGAAAAATCAAGAAAGTGAATGTGTTTAATGTAAAAAAATCTTGCTATGTAAACTGAAAGAACATTGTGATTCCTTAAAACTCAAGAAAATGGGGAAGAGGAAGGTGATTAGTATCTTGTTGTGCTAATATATTGAATGGGTAGGAATTCAAAATGCTCAAACATTAAAAATTTATTAAAGAAAATGAGTTATGGGGTGTTAAGTATGTTGGGAGTTAGCTGGGTAGGTCAAAATTGACAAAGTTTGCATATCCAAGCTGGGAAATTCTAAGTACCCAGTTCAAAATACTTGTTTGCCAGAATAAGTAACACTGCCCAGGTGAGAACAGGCTTCACAAGCCTTCTCACAACTCATGGTTACAAACTATGAATCATAGAAGGGTTCGTTGGGACTGTCCCAAGACCATTTTAACTGAAAGAAATTGTACGAATTCTTGTAGGACCCATGTTAACTTACTAGAGTCATACCTAGTGATTGTACCAAGATTCTAAAAGGGTAAAAGTTCAAAAGTAACAGTACGACCATTTGTACAACTCATAGAATCTAATCACGATCCGTAACTTGAGTTGTACAAAAATATAGAATATCAGAATTCTAGGGAAATCCTCATATGACTCCTAGTACGAACCGTACCAACCTGGTATGAGTCATACCAAGGAGTCATACCAGAGACACTAAATGTTACGAGCCTCAATATGAATCTTACCACCAAGGTACGACCCGTACTGTAGACTTGTGGAAAATTTTAGAGACATTTTTCTTGCTTTCTTTTTCTCAAATCGTACGTACCAACCCTTTTCTCTCCAGGTACAATGATGTTAAAAAGGATATCAAAAAAGAAGCCCCAATACAAGGGGCCAAGGCTGAAATAGCTACTCGGAGGGCGTTAAGAGATGAGCCCTCCGACTTTGATCAAGCAAGAAACACCCGTAGTGGTTTATTGGAGGAGTACCAAGTGGATACAACTGACACTAATGAACCACGGACCATTAGGGCTTGGGCCAAGGTTCAAGCCGAAGCCACTTCTACTGCTCTGACAACTTCTCCTCAATCTTAAGAGAGAACAAAGGAACAGGTTCAAGATTCCAGTAGTGGCTTAAATGCTGAAGAGAAGTTGGAAGACGCTCAGTCCGGAGAGGGTGTTGATGAGGTTGAGTTTGAGGAAGAAAATGATCATTACCCGTCCCGATAGAACATGAGTAAGAGGTGGCATGTACCCGATACTGAGGAGATCTATGATCAAGTTCTTGCTCTGACCTCCAAGAATCACCCACGACGGAGTATTCAGAAGGAACCGCAGATCCTCACCAGTGCCTTGAATAAGGTTGAGGAAATGAAGTAGATCTTCAACTTCTATGGTTTCGACTAGATGGAGAACTGGCAGTTATAGTGCTATGCTAGTCAGGGAGTTTTATGCCAATTACTTGGCCATGATGGAGAAAAAATCCAAGGCCGGGCAGAGGTTAAAGGAGCAGCCTAAGATGGAAAGTGTGATGGTTCGGGACAAGTAGTTGACATATTTGAGAAAACCATTGCAGGGATGTTAAATGGGCCTCAGTTTAGAGCTCCAGATATGGCAACTGAGTTTAACTATCGATAGATGAAAAGGGTAAAGCAGCTGGGCTACAAGGAGAGGCAGAGCCAAGTGAAATGGTTAGATAGGGTTCTAGTAGATGACAAGGAGGAATGGGTAATCAGTGGTCGGTAGGTGACTAAAGCCTCACTAAACTTTATAGAGAAGTCCTGTTGGACACTAGTTTACCATAGGTTAGCCCCAATGGTCAATGAAAACACTCTCAGCATAGACAAAGCATCCTTGGTGGCGTGTGTATCATGCTGAGGGTGATAGCGGGGGAGATTCAGGATCGTGCTTTTGGTTTGAGCACCACTATACCATTCCCGAGTCTCATTCACCGATTGTATAGAGATGCTAGAGTGAGTGAGATAGAGAGAGTTGACATGGAGGTTGGAGGCTATAAGATTGCAGACATAGGCCTTATACGCGATAAGATGAACCTAGTGAGTTAGGTTAGACTACCTTCTGCAGTCCCACCACCACAATTATTCAGGGGTGAGCATATTGATTCCCTCACTTTAGTGGAGCAAGGAGAGATGCCGGCTATAGAGGCTGACCATACAGATGCGGCTCCTAGTAATTCCTCCACACCGCCATTGGGTCGCGCCAGACCCCAGCTTGTTATATTTTGGTCCCATAGAATTTTATCTAGAAAATGGCAGAGAGGGTAACAGTGACCGAGAAAAAGGTCAACTAAATTATGGAAAATGTCAAGCCTTGTGTGAAGGCTGAGATTGATATGGTTGTGAGATTATTGCATGACTAGTTTGATAGTTTTGAGTGCCGCCTCAATAAGTGCCTGGCTAAGAAGCCAGACACGAGTAGCCTTAGAGAGGAGTTGGGGGCTCTGCGGAGTCAAGTGGTGTAGTTATCGTCTAGACAACCGGAAATATTAGTGGCCCCTACTTTTTGAGACTTAGATGTTGAGCTCTATGAGGAGCTAGATCTTGAGGCATATTGGGTGCCCACTGCAGTCGGGGGAGAAAAAGGGAAGAAGAGGGTCTTGAATATGGTTGAAGACGAGTCCTCAAAGAAAAAGAGAAAAAGAAAAGAGAAAAAGGAGCACAAGAGAATGGTAACGGAGAGCGTGCAAAATTATGACGAGCATTTGTCAGTACTACATGAGCAAGCCAGAGAAGCAGGAAGCTCCACTATTTCCCTTGGAGAGCTTGCGGGAGGCAAGGAACCTTCGGGTGAGCCACATTCAAACCGAGATGATACTGAGGTCGCTGAGGCGACTGCTACTTTTGAGGGGCTAACCATTCCCCCAAGTGATATTCCATTGAGTGCACCGACCACCGCTAATGCCATGGTTGTAGCAGAGGGAAGTCTACTTGCACACCTTCCTCCGAAGGATGATAGGAGCGCTTAGAGTTCCATAGGTATGTCCCTTTCCATGTTCTTACATTCTATGCTTTGGGGACAAAACATGCTTTTGAAAGGGGATGTACTTGTATTTTTGGGTGTTTTTGGTGTATGAGGATTTTTGTTGTCGTGTTTTTTCCCTTGGACATGATATCTAGTAGAACCGGAATATTTAGGATTTTATTTTGTGTTTTTTGTTTAATTAGGAGTAGTTAGGAGTACTTTATAGCCAATGATTGCACATGTTTTGAAATATGAAATAAATGACCCTCTCTGAAAATTTTTGGTTGTTTAGTTGTGTATGATGACTGGAATGCATGATTTCTGTGGATCTTTCTATGGCATTTAGTCTATTAGTATGTGTAATTATAGCTTAGCTGCACATGAATTGTATAGGTAGAATTAATGAAATCCTATACCATGAGTGAGTGCGTATTTATACTCAGTTCAATACTGTGTTGTGGATCTAGAACTTACCCAATTGGTCTTTACATAGGTTATAGGATAGTTGGTTAGGAAAGCCCATTTTTAATTTTAGCCACTTTTGCTTAAATTACCCAACCAAAAAAAATGAATCCTTTGATCCCAACTTTGAGTCTAAAATTAACAATTTTTCTTTGATTACCCATTAACCTTTCCCATTGTTTATAATGAACCTGTTTGGCCCTGGTCCCTCCTTGGACATTGTGACCCTCAACTGAGCAAAATGCCTAAATTGAGGGAGGCTATAGTAGGGGTGTGTAGGCTGTGACAAGGTGGAAATAAAAAAAATCAAAGAAAAAGTTTGATGTGGTGTGAAAATTAAAATGAATAAAATAAGAGCTGAAAAGAAAAGAAAAAGAAAAAGAAATGAAAAATATGAGAAAATACACCACACTCACACATTACATTTAAGCGGAGAAAAAGGGAGGAAAAGTGGAAAAAAAAGGGGTATAAATTGAAGGTGAAGCCAAGTATTTAGTGCCAAGGAGGGTTTAGTCACTAAATTCCATATTTATCATACCCAGCCCAAAGCCTACATTACAAGCTGAACAAAGTCCTATGATGATCCTAGCCTAACTATCTTAAAAGCCAAAGTAGAGAACATAAGGGCAAACTTATGGTATCCGATGTGCAGTATTTGGAAATTCTTTATGAGAGTGAGAGTCACACTTGTTTAGTCTCGAGTTTCATATTTCTATATATCTGGGAGTTTTGGGTACTTTATTGGCTGTGAGAGTACTTGGTTTGTATTTTATTTTGCCAATTGTCTATGTGAATAGCACTAGTGATAGATTGATTATCTGCTGATAGTTAGATGTCATATCTTGAACCCTTTATGTCATAAGTTGTAGTTTCATGAGTTCATAACTGACTTGGTTTAAATTAAAAAGGGGTCAAAAGCTGATTGTGGTTTCTGTGCATAGTTTGGTTATTTTGGTTGTAAGTCTTCTAGTTTACTTTCTAGTTAAGCGTCATTTTATAGTTTTGTTTTGTTTGCCTGAGGACATGCAAAATAGTCTTAAGTTGAGGGTGTTGATGTGCTTTGAATTTACAAGACTTTCGAAGCTTAAAACTGAGGAAATAAGCATGGACTTAGGTGTGTTTATATGGATATGATGTATTTTTACTTTATTTTCAGGGAAATTAGGTAATGGAGTTGAAATATGCAAAAGTAGTGAAAAAATACAGAAAAAGGGCTAAGTACGGACCTCAATACAAGCTATACTATCCTGATATGAGTCGTACTAAGAGCTGTACGACTCTTGGTACAATTCATACAATCTTGGTACGAGCCGTACCAAGGCAATCGTGATAAAGTTCTGAGGAAATTGCACTGAGTTAGTCTCCTGGTATAGGTAGCGACAAGAGATCGTGTTATCTACCTAAGACCCATACCAAGGAATTGTGGTAAACTTTCGAAGAATTGAAGAATGACAGATCTCAAGGTACAACAAGAAGTCACAAATCGTAGGATGAACGTACAATCCATACAATGCCGCTCGTGAAAATATTTAGAGGATGCCAAAACTCTCAGGTTCAAACCACGACAAGATAGTATGACTCATATGTTTATGGTACGAGTGGTACCAGCTTCCAACACTTAGCCAAAATAAGAAGAGCCAACCAATGGACGAGTAAAGGTACGACCCATGCAATCATAGTACGGGTCGTAAGTGAATATGTCGATAGTTAATTTTAGAATCCCTATTTACTTAGAAAAGGTTTCTAATTATCTGTATAAATATTGTTATAGGTTATTTTCGATGAGAGACGATCATTATCATTTAGAATTGATTAGTTTGTTGATGTTGTTGACTTTTGGAGATTTTCTTGAATTGATTCTTCCATTGTTCTCGAATTATTATTCATCAATTCTTGCAATAAATAAGTGGGTTTTCTTCCAATCATCTTTGTAAGTTCTAAATTATTTGTTTGTCTATGAATGCTTATAATCCTCTTACAATCACGAGAGGCTAAAACCTCCACAACTAGGGTTGTGGGAACTATAGTGAATTAACAAATTAGGGTTTGCACAAAGTGATTCTAAACCAATGTCAAATTCTTGTATTGTATTCTCTTCATCTTAAACGTTTCTTAACAAAGTGTAATGTTAGAACTTCCCCAAATTCTTTACATGCTTGAATCTAGAGAAGTAGAGATTAGGAAAAGAGAATTACAACAAGGCCTTGATCTTTATGTGTCATTGTTTGCCTTAAACTACGGTCGCAGAATAGTTAATTGGGAACAAATTGATCACAGTTGAAGTGAAATCACTCATGAGACCTAATTCGATGATGGAGTATGTTATCCAATAGGAACGAATCAGTCGTTTGGATAAATCCTAGTTATTAGTTCTATAAGTAAGAATTGGGATAGATCCCAAGTGTAAATCCCGAAATAGTTATGAACCCATGGGGAACACTTCCCTAGTTATTTGCATTAATCTGATAAACAACAATCCATTCTCAACATTTTTACATATTTACTTTTACAAAACCCCTTTTTAGGAGATAACTAACTTAAGAGCTTAAATACTAGCGTTATCTATATCTTCACCATATTCCTTGCGGGATCGATCTCAACCTTTGTTGGGTTATATATTGACAACATCCGCGTCATACTTTTGCAGGAGTGTGATTTGAGAATTATCAGTGACCACTTCTCTTCTATAAACAATTAACTGGTACTATGCCTTATGTCTCCCAGGACACATTGAAAAATCTTAGCTTATGTCTAATCCCTCTATATTGTTCGACCCTATCCTTCAGTTGCATTCTAATCCTCTTTTAATCCCAACAAAAATCATAGTGGGCGAGTCTATATGTATATTCCAATAAGATAATTTTACACTTATCCTTGAGTTTTCTAGCCATAAAAGGACTCACATATGTCATTCCTTATTCATGATAATTAAATACACTTTTCCTTTAGCAATTATCTATGTACTTACGTGGGATAATATCCAGTAAGGAATCTAGGGCCTATGGGCCAACTAGGGGTATCTCTGGTTAATACTGGGGGTGACACATTCACCTAATAATCCAAGCTACTATGACATATTCAACTTGTAAGGAGCTGGTTTTATACATAACCCTAAATGTTTTGAGCATGTCACCAAAGGAATGCCAAATGTCATTCATAGGACTAGATCCTATAAGCACTGAAAAATCATACAAAGGGGCATTTAGAGTTAAGAGCTGACTGTATTCATATAAAAAGGTTGTATCAAGGGATGTTACTTCCTATTTCTGTAAAATCAATGACCCTTAACTGAGTAATCATGAGAGAAATCCATCCCTTAGGTCCTACTCAGGTAAACTAGGGGGTAACGCAAGTGCAACTTTAACAGTAGAAGGTACATGAATATCTGTAGGCCTTTCTTTTGTAAGAAACTATGGATCTAGAGGATCAGACTCATTGAGCTATCTTAAGACAGAGTTTGAGTCACTATGTAACTATCAGTTATGATCTGGAAGTTGGCTTTCAGGAAATGCCAGTATTGGCCTGTTGGCTAGATCTTTGGTTACTTTTAACATACATAACCTATATGACAATTAAGTAAAGTATGAATTAGAAGTAAATTCTTATGACTTAGAACTATCGCATGCTCTTGATCATGAAAGAAGGTCAAGGTATGAACTTTTAGAATTTTTAACCTTTTCAAGCTCTTCCAACTCCCTCCTTTACGGGTAAAATCTTTTGTTTCTAATGATGAAACATTTGGCCTGTTAGTTTCACATCTTTTAGAATGATCTATCTCATGGATTTTTTACTTATACACTAAAATTCTAAAAACTTATGATTGACCTTCGCGTTGTTTGTCGCTTATCATATTGGTATATATCCAAATTTATTTGTGTAATCTACCAAATAGCACTTGCCGACATTTGTTTGATTTTCACTATCAAGTTGTTTAAGAATGACTATCTAGGTGCAGTACTTCTTTGTAGCTTTCACTCACTTATTTCAAAATATTTGTGTTGTTTCTATTATGATTGTCAATATTTATCTTCACACACCCACTAATCTCAATTTTTAGCACACAATTCGATGGCAATGTCATAGATCTTCAATTAATTGACATTGTTTTCATCCTAGACAATTATACAACCCGCCAATACTAAATATAATTCAAATTCATTTGCAACTGTTGGCAAGTTCAACCCTCATGTGCTCATTTAACAGCAATTTCTTATCCATAATCTTAATCTCAACCTTGTTTATCATATATCCAAACAAGTACCAAAACGTGTTCAACACCAAATTCATCTTCGGCCTTTTTAAAATGTATTTCCTTATAAGACTTGATCCATTGATTTCTTATTAGGCACCAATTTGTAAATGTTTCACTCTTAGACATTTACACTTTCTTATCTCACCTATGTTATACTTTCCATGTATTTCATTTTCCTTTCAAAGGTTGGCTTAAGCATCAAAGGTATGCACAAATTCAAGAATGATATGGATGATCAAATCATTGTGGTTGATCTAGTTGAGAATAAGTTTGACTACAAAGAAATAGAATTGTACCAAGATAAAATTGCTAAGCTTGAGGAGAAAGTGTCATAGATGGAACAAAAAATTGACGGCATCAACAAAATGATATCCGGTCTTCAGAAGTCATCTAATGAACTCTCAGAGAGATACTTTCCCGTTCACACAACTTCACACCCCAACTTGTAATGCTCAGCATTCCCCAGACATGCTTCCATTTTTGCTGATAGAGTTAACCAACAATTTGTCAATGAAAAGCAAGAATGGAGTAAATGGTGGAAGACATTTTAATGTCAACACTACCTAGGTTTCCTTCATAAATGAGCATTTTTACAACTTGAGATAGATTTCATTAAGATGGAAAATGAAAATGAGAATCCTCATGATCTCATTGAATTTCCAATATATAATAGGATTGTTTGTCCTCAAACCCACCTGAAGTTATATCTAGATTGTTAGCAGGTATTGGGAAAGACAATGAACTGAAGATTAGGCTATTTATTAGGACACTTATAGGGACAACCTTTATGAAGTATGCAAAGCAAGACACATGGAAGCAGTTTTCATGTGATGATCTAGTTAAGAATTTTTTTCAAGTAGTATAGCATCTTAGCAGTACCTCTAGAGCATGTAATCTTTTGAAAAGGAAATCTATTAAATCTCCTAAGATATCAAAGGAAAAAATCCTCAAAGAAAAGCGTCAAATTTACTTTAGAGCATGATAAGGCAACTTGTTGTTTGATGGAGGCACAATCCAAGGACAAAGGGAAAACGATTATCAATAAAGTACGTAATACCTCTCCAGGAGTGCCCCAAATAAGAAAATTTTCTTGGTGATTACGTAGGCAACCCACATAAGGAGTCAATCATATTATATTAGAAATTTCAAAATCCCTTTTCAATGTAATAAAAACTATGTTTGACCTAATTTTCTATTGGACACAAGATACACAGGCAGCATATATAAGGCTTGGTCTTATTTTTATAAAATTTAATATTGTCACGACACAACTGCTGTCATTGGCACCCACACTAACCCTCCGATGGAAGAACAATAATTTACCAACTACCCAACCATAAAACATTCATTTAATAAATTAAAGCATTAGAAAATTAAATAACAACAATCTAATTAAAGGTAATACAAGTCTATCTATTACAAACCCCAAGATCTGAAAGTCATCGTATAAGGACTCTAACTATCAATGTCAAGAATAGTAAGAAAAAGAAAACAAAATCAATGTTTGAATGAATAGACATCCATCTAAAAGAATATCTATGATAGCCTGGAAAAGAATAGCTCACTCTGGGATCGGACAATAAACCACTCAAGACACTGGGTCACAAAGAAAGCTCTGGAATACCATCTACACTCAACAATAAGTGTATGAGTAGCAATAGTACAAATACTATGTACTGATAGGTGTGATAGGCCAACTCAGTTTAGTAACAAGTATATATCACAAGTTAATAAAAGTAACTAAAAAACTTAACCATATGTAACTAACAATTTAGGGAATCACATAGTCAACCACACCCAAGCATTAAATCAACCTCAGGCTTAACAATGCCAATCAATCATAGGAGACATAACTAAACTAGACATAATACATCAAAAGGGATTGCAATCATAATGCAATCAAACAAAATCATGGAATCTTATCCACATTGAATCACAGTTGTATATCCTTTGTATCTCATTAGTCTCACTCTACACCATGTTAGTATATATTTTCAAACTCATCTGTACACACATGCTAATGGGTCTTTAATCTTTCCCAACTAGTCATGACCTAAAGGGGACCCAAGGTGTCCATATACTATACTTGTGTGGTACGCTCTTCCATGAAACTGCTTGTGTAATGCCTCGAAAACCCTAAGGTCAAACTCGAGAGTTGAAAAGGAGAAACTAGGATTTTTTGCATCAGGGTTTAGAACTAGTCATCAAATCACCCATCATTTATCCAATGAGTTGTTAAGTGACTCATCATTTTGCTAACAAGTCGGAAAATCACCGTCATTTGTAAAGATCAGAATGTCCCCTAACGAGTCAGCAAATGACTCATCATTTGCCTAACTAGTCGTTAAGTGACTCATCACCTTGCTAACGAGTTGGTAAATCACCTGTCATTTGTAAAGGTAGGAATATCCCCTAACGAGTCAACAAACGACTCGTCATTTGTCCAACGAGTCGTCAAGTGACTCATGGTTTGAGAAGCAGTGGGAAATTCTAGTGTACTTCACAGATTAAGAAAATGACTCGTCATTTTTCTAACGAGTTGGCAAACGACCCGTGATTTGCCTAATGACTTGTCAAATGACTCGTTGCTTCTGGAAATATGAGATTTTCTATCAAACCATTAAGGGCATTTTCATAATTTCTAAGATCCTAAGTACAAAACTACATGATTTTAAGCTCAGTTAGTAGGGTTTTAAGAGTGTTAAACCTATTCTAAGCCTTACCATTCCATGCATGCAAATTAGAGCTCTTCCTTGGAGATCAAGCTTGGAGAATTTCTCCAATTTCTTTCCAATTCTCTTTGGGATATCAAGAAAGTGTGAGAATCAGATCCCTTCAAACATGTAGGGTTATGAATGAGTGGATTTGTTCACTCCCATTCCCAATCTCTCTCTAATTCATGAAATTCTATTGATTCTATAGGGTTTTATCCCAATTCTTATGAAATCCTTATGATCTATCTTTGGGTTAATTCCTCTCATGTATAAATTCATATTTTATGAATCATTGGTAGATTTGATAACTATTTAGATTTAAATTTTTCTATAAAATTATGCTCAATTATGTATGTTTCATGATAAATCAAATTATGATTCTACTTCGATTTTTATGTTCGTTAACCCATTATGATTTATGACTTATGATATGATTTGTCTCAAATGCTAATCATGAATTTATGAATATCAAGTGTATACATGTTCTACAAGTATGCATGAACTTCATGATTTATCGATTTATGATTTTGGCTGACTCACGGGCTTTATTTTCATTGCTAGTTCACGTATTTTAAGCATGCTTATGATTATCATGATTTTTAACTAGCCTATAAATCTCATGCATATTATCCTATTAGCACTACATATGTTTTGGGAGTAGTATTTAACACCGAGCAGACTCGAGGTCCAAGCATGCCCCGAGTGTCAGAACTGTGCGCCTACATAGCCACGAGAGGACCTCCATGTTACTGTCCCCTTGCCCAAATGGTCCTTCTTGTTGTGATATCACATTTCTCTCATGTTTCTACCCTTGAAAATGTACGAACGCCCTCCTGAGTAGGGGTTTATTGATTGGGCTCCATGTGTGCTCATATGGGGTATAGCAGTTATAAGAATCTCGCACTGTTCCTCATGATTTATGTATGATTATCATTACATACTTTGGCTCAAGTCATGTTTAATAAAGCTTTTCTCTTTTGAGTATGATTATAAATGATTTACAAATGATTTGGAAAACCTTGAGCCTTATGTTGCATTATGATATTTATGTTATGATCATGATGTCCTACTCTTATGAACTTTTATATATTTTAAATATCCGTTTTACTTACCTTGCATACTCCGTACATTCCACGTACTGACCGCATACTCTATGTTGTATCGTCTCATGATACAGGTCTGAGGGATCTTTCTCAACAGCATCCTTAGCCCTTGCTATCCCACGCAGACCTGTCCAACTAGCATCAGTGAGTCCTCATCCTCCAAGGACATTCAGTATTCATGGTTATTATGTTTCAGTTTCAGACTTGTCGGGTAGTTGGGGGTGTTGGCCCATCAACCCATCAGATAGAGGCTTTCAGACAGTACGTAGTAATCAGCTTGTCATGTATGATGTGAATTCTAGTTTTGATGTTATGTTATGCTTAGACTTCTGCTATAACTATTATGTTAATTCTTTCTCCTTTATTTATTGAGTTAGATGTATGTTCATGCAATGGGTCGACTTGGAGTCTCTCGAGGCTCCTTGTCCCGTGTCTCGATCCGGGCCTATGTTCGGGTCATGACACCTTGTCATTAGGCTCACATCAGACATAAGCCACTCATCAATAACATAACTACTCGTTCATAAGCTCACATTGGACATGAGATACTCATATTCATACCTATATAATATCTGGCTAGTCATACAATTGCTCATCCGTAAGCTCATATCAGACTCGAGCCACTCACATCAAAATAATGTTGTATTATTAAATCATCATCAACATATCTTAGTATGCTCTTCATTAAGTCATCATTTAAGAAAACAATAACAAGTACATATTGATTATCACAAATGCACACCACAATCGCAAGTTACATTCAGAAGATTTAGACCAAATAACATCTTATTCACATAGCAATGTCAAGTCACAAATCTTAATCACAATCCATGTCCGAAGACCAATCAATCATGCTTTATCAGTTCATAATACATATAAGGGACTAATCAAAGTCTAACTTTAAATAAACCGTAGCCTACCTCAATTGAAAATTTTTAATAAGCAAGCTACTTCACGAGAGCTTTTCCATTCTTCAGTGCCTCAAAATGCTCAAAGTATAGAAATAAACAAGGTAAGAGTATTTAATTATCTATTCTTCAATCAATAGATTTGGGAATTTAAACCTACTCAATTCTACCCGTTATCAAGGATAAAGTCATTAGCCACGGTTAATTTACCATAATCTAATTTCACAATGACCGTGTCACCATAATTCATGGGGTTTCTACTCCTTTTATCCCCTTTATTGCAGTTTTTATGCTAAAGATATCACTTTTATTGAACTCTAGGTCTCGACTTATTACAATTATGACTAGAACACTCAATTTCATCCTAGAATGTTTTAATTAACAACTTAGACGCCTAGGAAACCATAGTTATCGACACTCATGCAATTTCCCTTAACTTTAATATGTTTTAAGGTTCTAACCTAGTATCCACCATTAATGACACCCCAATAATTCTAGGAGGATAGAGAGTTGATAGATGGAAGGTTTTATGGTGAAATCTTATATTAAAGGGGAACTATGCCCTAGACTTGGGAAAATCACCTCTTAGCTCTCAAATTTCGTTCTTTGGAATTATGTGGTGAAAATCTCAAAATAACCAACTTAAATGCGCATTCTGCCTTGCATTGTTCACTACGGTGGTCACCACCTTCAATGCAGTGAACGCGCTTTGGAAACCAAGGTATTGTTATGGTGAGACTTAGTATCTTGCCAACCACAGCTACAGCGGTGCTCCAAGGTAACACCCCAAAAGTTTCTTAGACCAAACTTAGACTTAAAACAAAAAACCAGAAAGGAACCAAATTTTTTTTCCTCAGAACGACTCAACCAATAAGTCATTGTCAATAACAATGATTCGTTGTGTGAGTTATTGTCAGCCCCTGCAGATTTTACCCCTAGATTCAACGAGCCACACAATGACTCGTTACTTCTAGTAATGAGTCGTTGTCTTGATCCATTGGTGGTAGTCCAGAAAAATGTCAAAACAACCCTTCAAACAACTAGTTAGATGATGAGCTATTGTTGGATAAAATGACTCATTGTAGGGAGCTGTTGGAGGAAAGTTAACAATCCCTTTAGTATAAATAGTTGGTACCTGTGACCGCTTGTTTCTTATAACGGGTCATCCTGTCCATTCATTGGGGGATATCCATAATCTAATCAAAACTCTTCCTGTGACAATGAGTGAAAATAATGTCCCGCTATCCCATCCAATGAGTCATTCTTTCTGTCCATTGGTCAAGCTCTAAATTCCTTCAAAATCTCTAGTAGTGACAACGAGTAATGAAAATTACCCATTGTGCCGACCAACGAGTTGTTTTTTCGTCCGTTGTTCAATTCTAGTAAGTAATATTTTTAGAAGCAGGATCAACAACTGGTCCCAACGGGTCATGGTCACGACCAACGACCCGTTAGATCTCGCGGGCAGTTTTCCATACTTTTCCTCAAGGAAATTTTTGTAACTTTCCATTATTTTAATGCCTAAACTACGTCATTTGGGGTGTAGTTTGAACGAAATTTAGGGGGTTGATCGACTTCTTACTCTCATTCTCTTCCAGAACTCACAGAAATAGTATGAAGAAAGCACAGACAACCTAGTCCAAGAAGAATCTAGGGCATTCAATCTTCTTCTCAAATTCTCTTGGATTTTCTCAGGGATTCTTCATCAGATATGGGGGAATTCAACAAGTGTTTCCTTTCCCCCTTGTATCCCAATTTAATTTCAGAAAAGCTTTCTAAATTCTAGTCCTGCAGAAATTTTGAAGCTAGGGTTCTCAATTGGATAAGAAATTTCCTAAATCTTGTTAGTTCCTTTAGTTTACATGAGTATTTCCTAATTTAAATTCATGCCCTAGTTCTATTTATTCAATTTTCTTTCTTAGTCATGATCCTTAGCATGATTCTAAGTAAAACTTACTTGATTTAGAGCTAAGATAGAAATTTTATTTTGCTATGGTAGATTTTACTCGAATTATGAATGATTAGCATAGATACTTGAATAGAAGTTAATGTCTTGGCATATTCATTCAGAGTCTCAGGCAATACTCAGTATACTTAGTGTTCTACAGAAATGTTAGTTGATCAATTTGACTATTATTAGTCTTTTGAGAAATTCTATAAACTCAGTAAAATTAGTTTATCAGTTGTACGACGCTTTCAGATGAAGCAGCTCTGAGGAGTCTTAGAACATAGTTTCTTTCAAGTCCTTAGACTCTGAAACCACTTCAAGATAAGTGATTATGACTTAAGTTTTAGGACATTAGTTTTGAGCTATCAACACAGTTAGGATTTTCAGTGCGAGTAGTATTTAGCACAGAGTGGGCTAAGGTTCAGCGCACCCAGGTTCCCAGAACTACGATGTCTCCATAGGTTATTATCCTGAATGGGCTTCAAACAGTGATCACCTAGTTCAACTACTATACCCTGGCAAGGTATAGTGGGCCTTCTCTAATAGGGGGTATATATCGGACTCTACGTTTAGCTCAAGTGGACACATGTTGATTCTATTCTCTCCCACCGCATAGCCCAGTACACTACAATTCAGTTATGACTTTCAGTTCAGTTTAGTTCTTTAACTTTTAGTGTATTTTTATTGTATTATAGTATAACTTTCTGCTACTTAGTTTATGTGTGTTTTAGTTTTTCTCACATACTCAGTACATTCAAAGTACTGACGCATACTTTCTATGCTATATAATTTTATGATATAGGTTCAGGTTCTTAGGCCCAGCAGCGGGGTTAATTCTCCTTCGGGTTCAACTCAGCAGTACAGATTTGTTGAGTCCTTATCTTCTGAGGACCATAGTTTTTCATATTCAATATTTTCATTTCAATTTTAGTTTCATACTTTAGAGTTAGCTAGGGGTTTGTCCAGCAACTCATCAGTTCATTTTAAAAGGCTTTCAGACAATATTTATAGATTCAGCTAGATTTTCAGATTATCTTTAAATTTGGTCATTTATTCAGTAGCAGTTAATTCTTTTATTAGCTTCTACTTATGTATGATAATTCTCAACAGATTAGTTTTAGTAGAACATTCTCTACCAGGGTTTGCTTAGTTTGACTTGTGACTCTAAGTACCGTGTCGCATCTAGGGTGTGTACTCGGATCATGACAAACTTGGTATCAGAGCATCAGGTTTAGAGTATCCTAGGATGTCTGAAAGCCGCATCAACTAGAGTCCTTTTCATAGATGTGAATCACACCACACTTATGAGGGGGAGGCTATGAGATGTTTTTAGGAAAATTCCCTTTATTCATGATTCTTATTGTGCGTAAAGTTTTAAACTCTAATACGTCCTCCTAGCTCGTGCTCAACTCTTTTCAGATAATGATACCTTTCAAAATAGGAAACGAAAGGAGGACCAAAAATGCTAACCTGCCAGCACCACCAGCTCCTGCAGCTCTTCAGGGCGACCAAGTGTCCCCCAAAAAATTTCGGGCTACGATTTAGATGCTGGCCCAGGCCATGACCAACCAGGTTAATCATAAAGTCGTGGTACCAGTTAATACAAATGGGTCTGCAACTACTACCAGAGTCCAAAATTTCACTCAGATGAATTCTCCAGCATTTCATGGGTCTAAATTAGAGGAGGACACACAGGAATTCATTGATGAGATATAGAATATCACCAAAATCATGGGTGTTACCTCTACAGAAAGTGATGACTTGAGTAACTACTAGTTGAAGGGGTTGTCTCAGATTTGGTTCAAGTAATGGAAGGAGGAAAGGTAAAATGGAGAAGTCCGGTAAAATGGGATGAGTTTGTTACGACATTTCTGGACAGGTATTTTCCTCGGGAATTGAGGGAAGCTAAGGCTATTAAAGTCATGAACTTGAGGAAGAAAAACATGACAGTACAAGAGTATGCATTGAAATTCACTCAGATGTTGAGATATGCTCCAGAAATGGTTGTTGAGCCAAGAGCTCGCATGCTCAAATATGTTAATGGAGTTTTAGACTTGGTGGTCAAGGAGTGCAGGACCTCCATTCTTATTAAATATATAGATCTCTTCAGTCTCATCATTCATGCATAGCAGATAGAGGCAAAAA
>JACEIK010001393.1:49836-60267 GCA_018107945.1 Datura stramonium
CCAGCAGCAGAAGCAGAGGCCTCCAACACCTTCTGCCAATGCTCTTTATTTTAGGCCCTACAAGGATTGGAGGGGTAGAGCATCAGGCTCCCAGTCCCAGAGCCATGTATCCAACAGTCGCACTTTTCCATCATGTCCTAGGTGCGGAAAGAACCATCTGGGGGAGTTTTGTCTGGGCAAGGATCGTTGTTTTGGGTGTGGCCTGTTGGATCACAAATTGAGGGATTGTCTATCAGCAAGATGGGGGAAGGCCCAATCTACCATATTAGAAGCTCTGCCAGGCCGTCCAGCTCAGTAGGGTACTACCTCAGGTACAGGTGGAGTTTAGTGCCAAAATTTCTTCTACGCTTTATCCTCCTGACATGACTAGGAGAACTTACCGGATGTAGTGACTAGTATGTTACGTTTCTTTCAGATAGATGTGTATGCTTTACTAGATCCAGGAGCCACACTTTCCTTCGTGACTCCACACTTTTTTTTTCAGTTTGATACAAGTCCAAAAATCATCGCAGAGCTATTCTCAATTTCTAATCTGATTGGTGAGTCAGTTAGAGCTAGCAGAGTGTATAGAAATTTTTGGTCACAGTATTGAATATAGTCACCCCAGTCGATGTAGTACAGCTAGACATGGTCGACTTCGAACTTATTTTTTGCATGGACTGGTTACATTCTTGTTATGCTTCAATTGACTGAAGAACCAGAGTTGTCAGGTTTCAATTTCCTAATGACCAAGTCCTAGAGTGGAAGAGTAGTACTTCAGCGCCTAAGGTCATTTCATTTCATACCTTAAGGCTAGGAAAATGATTGCCAAAGGATACATCTATCACATGGTTAGGATCAAATATTCTAGTTTTGAGATCCCGAGACTCCACTCAGTTCTAGTGGTGAATGAGTTTCCTGTTGTGTTTCCCGAAGATCTCCGTGGAGTCCCTCCCGAGCACAAAATAGACTTCGAAATAGATCTTCTTCTAGATACCCAACACATCTCTATTCCTTCTTATAGAATGGATTTAGTTGAGGTTAAGAAGTTGAAGGAACAGTTGAAAGACCTTTTATATAAGGGCTTCATCAGGCCCAGAATCTCTCCATAAGGTGCCCTGGTCCTATTCGTGCGAAATAAAGACGGTACACTCAGAATATGCATCGATTACTGCCAATTGAACAAAGTCACAGTCAAGAACAAGTATCCTCTACCCAGGATTGATGACTTGTTCGATCAGCTTCAGGGAGCTAGTTGTTTTTCCAAAATAGATTTCAGATCGGTATAACAACAACTCAGGGTCAGAGAACCTGACATTCCAAAGACAGCCTTCAGAACTCGGTATGGTTACTACAAATTTGTAGTTATGTCTTATGGACTAACCAATGCTCTTGTAGCTTTTATGGATCTGATGAGTAGGGTATTCAAGCCTTACCTATACATGTTCATCACTGTCTTTATAGATGATATTCCAGTTTACTCCATAATAGAGAAGGAGAATGCAGACCATTTGAGAATAGTTTGGCAGACTCTCAGGGATCACCAGTTGTTTGCTAAGTTCAGCAAGTGTGCATTCTGGCTAAAATCAGTTTTATTCCTTAGTAATGTGGTCTCCAATGAGGGTATTTAGGTGGATCTTCAAAATATAGTGGTAGTCAAGGAATGGCCCAAACCCACTTCTCCAACAGTAATTAGGAGTTTCTTGGGTCTAGCCGGCTATTACAGATGGTCTGTTGAAGGGTTCTCCTCCATTGCCTCCCCTTTGACAAAATTAACTCAGAAGAAGGTGAAGTTTCAACGGTCGGATGCATGTGAGAAAAGGTTTTAGGAGTTTAAGACTCGACTAACTACAACCCTAGAGCTGACTCTACTAGAAGGTTCAGAAGAATTTGTGATCTACTGTGATGCCTCTAGAGTTGTCCTTTGTTGTGTTCTAATGCAACATGGAAATGTCATAGCTTACGCCTTCAGACAGCTCAAAGTTCATGAGAAGAACTATCTGACTCATGATCTTGAGTTGGCATCGATAGTGTTCACTTTGAATATTTAGAGACATTACCTCTATTGGGTTCATGTGGATATTTTCACTAATCATAAGAGTCTTCAGTCAGAAGGACTTGAATCTTCATCAGAGAAGATGGCTAGATTTATTCAAGGATTTATGACATAAGTGTGTTGTATCACCCAGGAAAGGACAATATAGTGGTTGATGCCCTCAGCAGGATGTCTATGGGAAGTGTTGTGCATGCCTAAGAGGGTAAGAAGGAACTGGCAAAGGATATCCATAGGTTGGCTTGATTAGGGGTCTAGTTAGTTGATTCAATAGAAGGTGGAGTTGTGATCTAGAGCAGGTTAGAATCCTCACTTGTAGTATAGGTTAAGTCAAAGAAGGATAAAGTCCCCATTCTATTCAAGTTGAAGGAAGCAGTTATAAAAAAGGTGGAAGCATTCTCCAAAAGTGAATATGGTGTGCTCCGTTACCAGGGCAGGTTATGTGTTCCAAATGTAGATGACTAGAGGCAACGGGTAATAATGGAAGCACACAGCTCTAGTTATTCTATCCACCCAGGTGCCAGCAAGATGTACCGTGATCTATGGGAAGTCTACTCGTGGAATGGTATGCAAAAGGACATTGTAGAATTTGTAGCTAAGTGTCCAAATTGCCAACAGGTCAAGGTTGAACATCATAGACCTGCAGATATGACTCGGGATATCAGCATTCCTACTTGGAAGTGGGAAGAAGTGAATATGGACTTCATCAAATTCTTACCTTGTACTCACTAACAACGTGACTCAATTTAGGTGGTTGTAGATCGGATGACTAAGTAAGCGCATTTTCTACTAGTTAAGACCACAAACTGAGCAAAGGATTATGTTATACTGTACATCCGAGAGTTAGCCATACTACATGAGGTTCCTTTGTCCATCATTTTAGATAGAGGTACTCAGTTTACCTCGTATTTCTAGAAGTCATTCCAGAAAGGACATGGTACTCAAGTCAAGCTCAACACAACTTTCCACCCAAAAACAGATAGATAGGCTGAGTGGATGATTCATATCATGGAATATATGTTGAGGGATTGTGTGATCAATTTCAAGGGCATTTGGGATGATCACTAACCTCTCATTGAGTTTGCATACAACAACAACTACCACTCCAGTATTTAGATGGCCCCGTTCGAGGCATTATATGGTAGGAGGTGCATATCTCCTATTGGGTGGTTTAAGGTTGGTGAAGCTACCTTGATAGGACTTGATTTAGTACATGAGGCCATGAATAAGGTTCATCTTATCAGGGAATGACTGAAAGCAACCCAAAGCCTATAGAAGTCATATGCAGATGTAAGGAGAAGGGAGCTGGAGTTTGCTGCGGATGATTGGGTATACCTGAAAATATCACCTATGAAAGGGGTGATGAGAATTGGGAAGAAAGGAAAGCTCAGTCCCAAATATATTGTCCCTTACAGAATCCTGAGACGTATTGGCAATGTGGCTTATGAGTTAGAGTTGCTTGCGGAGTTAGCATTGATTCACCCAATCTTCCATATGTCCTTGTCGAAGAAATGAATTGGTGATCCGTCCTTAGTAGTGCCTCTAGAGAGTGTGGGTGTGAAGGACATTCTCTCTTACGAAGAAGTTCCAGTTTAGATCCTAGACTGTCAGGTTCGTAAGATAAGAAACAAGAAGGTCGCTTTAGTAAATGTCTTTATGGAGGAACCAGCTTGTTAAGGGAGCTACATGGGAAGTAGAATTGGACATAATGGCTAAATACCTTCACATATTCCCTTCTAGTTCAACTTCAACATCAGGCACTAAATTCCTCGTCGGTACTCCATTCCGTTCAATACCCTTTAGCTCTACTCATGTTTAAATATGCACCCTAGCTGCAGTTACGTTAGTATTTCTATATTAGTTCGGAGTCAGTCACTCCTTTAGAAATTAGTTTATAGCTTTCAGTTCGGGATTACAGCTCTTTCCCCAATCTTTCAGCTTATGTAGTCCTCATTCAAGGACGAATTTTCCCAATGAGGAGATACTGTAACACCCCAAAAGTTTCTTAGGCCAAACTTAGACTTAGAATGAAAAATCAGAAGGGAACCAAGTTTTTTTTCCTCAGAATGACTCAACCAATGAGTCATTGTTAGTAACGATGACCTTTTGTGTGGGTTATTGTCAGCCCCTGCAGATTTTTCCCCCTGATTCAACGAGCCACACAATGACCCGTTGCTTCTAGTAACGGGCCGTTATCTTAACCCATTGGTGGAAGTCTAGACACATGTCAGAACAACCCTCCAAACAATGAGTTAGATGAAGATCCATTTTTGGATACAACCACTCATTGTAGGTAGCCGTTGAGGTGAGTTAACAATCACTTCAGTAGCAACGGTTAGTGCCAATGACCCATTGTTTCTTATAACGGGTTTTCCTATCCATTTTTTAGGGTTATCCAAAATCTAATGAAAACTCTTCCAGTGAAAATGAGTGGAAACAACAACCTATTGTCCCGTCTAACGAGTCATTGTTCCCGTCTATTGGTTAGGCCCTAAAATCCTTCAGAATCTCCAGTGGTGATAAGAAGCAGCAAAACGACCCGTTGTGTCAACCAATGAGTCATCGTGTCATCTGTAGTTTAGTTACAGTAAGTAAGATTTTCATGCCCAGGACTAACAACTGATACCAACGGCTCGTGGTCACGACCAATGACCCACTGTGTGACCCGTTGGATCCTGACGGGCAGTTTTCCAGACTTTTCCTCAGGGGCGTTTTTATAACTTCCCATTATTTTAATGCCTAAACTATGTCATTCGGGGTGTATTTCAAAGGGATTTTAGGGGGTTGATCGACTTCTTATTCCCATTCAATTCCAAAAATTCATAGAAACAGTACGAAGAAAGCACATACAACCTATTCCATGTAGAAGCTAGGGAATTCAATCTTCTTCTCAAATTCTCAAGGATTTTTTCAAGGATTCTTGTTCAGGTATATGGAAATTCAACAAGTTTTTCTTTCCCCCTTATGTCCTAATTTAATTTTAGGGAAACTTTCTAAATTCTAACCCTGCCGAAAATTTGAAGCTAGGGTTACTTGGATAAGAAATTCCTTAAATCTTGTTAGTTCTTTTAGTTTAAATGAGTATTTCCAAATTGAAATTCATGACCTAGTTCTAGTTATTCAGTTTGATTTCTTAGTCTTGATCCTTTACATGATTCTAAGTAAAACTTGATTGATTTATATCTCATACAAAAATGTTATGGCCGATTTTACTCGAATTATGAATGATTAGAATAGATACTTGACTAGAAGTTAATATCTTGGAATATTCAGTCTTAAAGTATCAGTCAATACTCAATATATTTAGTGTTCTATAGAAATATCAACTGATCAGTTTGACTGTTATTAGTCTTTTGATAAATTCAGTAAACTTAGTAGAATCAGTTTATCAGCTTGTTTGTTATTCTTTAGACCGTTATGATGCTTTCAGATAAAGCAGCTCCGATGAGTCTTAGAACATAGTTTATTTAAAGTCCTTGGACTCTTAGAACACTTCCAAATAAGTGATTCTTACTTAAGTCTTAGGACATTAGTTTCGAGCTATCAGGATAGTTAAACACAGTTAGAATTTTCAGTGGGAGTAGTACTTAGCACCAAGAAGGCTAGGGTTAAGTGCACCCAGTTTTCCAAAACTATGTTGCGACCGTAGATTATTAGCCCGAATGCACTTTAAACTGTGACACCCAGTTCAGCTACTATACCCTCGCAAGGTATAATGGTCCTTCTCTGATACGGGGTATACATCAAACTCCATCTTTAGCTCACATAGTTAATTGTCAGTTATAGTCTCTCCCACCATATAACTTAGTACAATCTAGTTCAGTTATGACTTTCAATTATGTTCAGCTCTTCAGATTTTAGTCTATTTTTACAGTATTATAGTGTAGCTCTCTATTACTCAGTTTATGTATGTTTTAGTTCTTCTCACATACTTAGTACATTCAAAGTACTGACGCATACTTTCTATGCTATATATTTTTATTAAATAGGTTCAGGTTTTCAGTCCCAACAACATGGTTAGTTCTCCTTCGGGTTCAGCTCAACAGTATAGATTTGGTGAATCCTCATCTTTCAAGAACTGTAGTTTTTCATCTTCAGTGTTTTTCATTTCAGTTTTAGTTTTATACTTTAGAGTTAGCTGGGGTCTTGTCCCAGCAACTAATCAATTTATTTTGGAAGGCTTTCAGATAATAGTTACAGATTCAGCTAGATTTTAGACTATCTTTAGATTTTGTCATATATTCAGTAGCAGTTAATTCTTTTATCAGCTTCTTCTTATTTATAATAAATCTCAATAGGTCAGTTATAGTAAAACATGCTCTATTAGGGTTTGCTTGGGATCACTTGTGACTCTAAGTACCATGTCGTGTATAGGGTGTGAACTCTGGTCGTGATATCCGATCACTATGACGGTCTCATTTCAGCGAAAATTTCACCATTATAATGGTTCCTCATTAACCGGTAGCTCTATAAAACTGCATATTTTTCCATTTCAAAATACAAGTATTACATCAAGACAGAATGGTGCACCAGGTAGCGTGTCACGCTGGCCTATGTCTCATCCATGCCTGTGCCACACCTGTGTTGTGTGCGTGCAAGATGACATGCCAAGGCAGGCGATTCCCACGTCCAGGACGTGCCACCCCCTCCTAGGAGCATGATAGCACCCGTTCTATTCCCGATTGTACATGAAAACCCTTTCCATGCGTGACTACTATCTGCAATTCCAGAACACCTGTGCGACAGCTCCGTGTCATGGAGGCCGTGCTCCGCGACGAGCAGCGTGACACGGAGCTCGTTTTCACATGGCCATTTTCCACTTTTTATAAATTCAAGACTTGGTTTATTTTTGAGTTTTATCACGATTTTAAATTAGGAATTGCAAGGAAGAGAAGGGAGAACAGAGAGAACTCTCTACCTAGGGTTTGTTTTCTTTATTTCTTATTTTCTACTCTTGTAATTACATGACTTCAAACATGTTTATGATTTCCTCATATGAACATGTGTGTCAATAACCCTTCTTCTAGGGTTGAGGCTACAAAACATGATTGTATTTGCTTAATTTCGTAGATGGTTCAAGTCTTTATGGTTGTTCGTCTTGCATTTTTGTTTTTACAATTTTAATGATTGATCACCATTGAATGCATGTGTTAATCTTAGGCAAAAACTTGAAAGAGAAAAACCTAGGTTAGAACATGAAATTAAGGAAGTAAGTTCAAGTCTTCAAGACTTGATTCACGGTTTTGATAGAAATATACCTAATTCGCCTTGTTTGGTTAATAAATGAGAAGATAGCTAGACACTTAGAAATAAATTGTCACATCACCACTCACAGATGTAGTTGTAAAGTTAATTGTAGTTTAAATGGTTAGAGGTTCGAAAGTCCATAACCAAGGACATTAACCCCATGAACCGCTCCACATAGATAATTGCTTATGGACTAAGCTGTCACATCCCCACTCCGTGANGTTGTGAGGCTAGTTCATCTGTGTTTAGAAGCTCGAAAGACCATGAACATGGAAATTATGTTCAGATACAACAAATAAAAGTCCATACTTGAACCAATGCGAATGTAGCATTACATGATTGTTAGGCCTTAACTCTAGATGCTTCTTATCATTGTTTTCTGAATTATTTTGTGATCACTACTAGATTTAGAAACCAACTTTCTAATCTTGAAACTTTAACACTTGTGAAATTTGATTTAACATTTGAATTTGTAAATTCACTAAAAAGACAAGTCCCTGTGGGTTCAACAACCGGCTCTTAAGAGTTGCTTTACTACTTGTACGGTCGCGTGCCTTTGTGTACACTGGAGAGCGAATACAATTCTCATTTTGTATGTGTCATTTGTCCTCTCTTCTTTCTTGAATGTTGATAAAGTGAGTTTGAAATTGAGCATGCTAGATTAGAAAGCTCCCACACTCATTTTCCCCATTACCCATTTTGTGCTTTTTCATTCTTGAATATTTCTCATTATGTAGGTATGTTGGGGGTTGAATATTAATTGCATGTTGTTTCTGTGCATGTTCAGTTTGGTTGAAAATATGAGGTGAAGTGTGTGTTGGATATAATAGTTGGAGTGAAGTCTAAGTAACCCCATGTGCTAAAAAGGCATGATTTCCTGATGATAAACCAGGTGATGTTGTTCTTAAGGGCAAATCGTCATTTTTATTTTATTTTGCTATTTCAGTGGGTTTATTAATGTGAGAGGGTGTGAGTAAGGTTTTTTTAAAGAAGTTTAATCTAATTGGTTTGGATAAGAACTGATAGGCAGCGTGTCACATGCGAGTCGCCGGTCAAGACCGGCGAAATGCCGGCATAAGCGCAGGTGAGAGGTTTGAGGCTTCAGGCCATTGCCCAGCACCCGAGGTTCGCCAGCACTTGGTGGATCATGACCGGAAAACGTCAGTGTAGTGCTAAAGGGATACAAATTTAGCACAACTAACTGCCCAAACCTGAGGTTGGGCTGCGTCTCATGGCATACCACCTGTGGTTCACTGTTTGAGTCGCCGATGCTATAGATGTCTGCTTTTCATGTTTCATCGTGTTTGTCATGTAATCCTTAGAATTTTGTTCCTTTTCTTAGGAAAGTTATTATTGTTTTTTTACTATAAAAAATACAAAAATATTGGTTGTTTTGTTGTGGTGCTAACATTGTCTTGCAGAATCATGTCCACCTCCAGACAACGAAGCAAAGAAAAAGCCCCAATGATCAAACCCGCATCTCATAAAGTAGAGACAGAGGAGGCCTAGTGAATCACCCAACTTGACTTTAGGCTAGATAAAATGGAGGCTTATTATATGTCCTTCAAAGAGAACCTTTCCATCACCGCAGAGGCTCAATTTTTGAGGTGGATTCTTTTAAGGGTGACTTTCCAGACATTTACAGTCAAATAGATATTTTTGATTGGGGTCCATTCACCATACCTGTGGACCCTTATTTCCCTGAGTTGGTATGGGAGTTCTACGCCTCTTATAGGGCATGACAAAGCATGTTAATGCAAAAAAGCTGAGTAGATGCAATGCCTTGTCTTTCATTTTTGCTAGTATGGGGCCTAGAAGTGAACATCATCCTAGAGGCAATCAATTCCATCTATTGGGCTAAACTAGTCCGGCCAAGTTAAAAGTTCAAAAGGAAGTTTGAAGATAAAGATAATCAGTCTGAGTGGGTGGCCGAAACAATTGATGTAGGTCAACCGCTGTGGGCTAGCTCAAAATGGATAATTCACCGCCATGATCTTAAGTTTGAAGTTCGTATGTGGCTGGATTTGGTATACGCTCAGATTATCCCCTCAAAAAATACAACACACGTCCCCATTAAGGTCTCAATCCTTATGGCCTGAATCATGGATTAGAGACACGTCAACGTCGGGGAAATCATTACAGACAATTCAAAAGGAAGGCTAAGGAAAAGGCAACTTCTCTGCCTTATCCCAGCCTTATTAGTGTGCTTTACCGGTGGGTCGAATGCCCTCTATTTTGACAACTGTACAAAACAGTGAGGGATGATGGAGTGATTATATTGGCCACCAAAATTGATAAGGATGCTCCAGCTTCAAAGCGACCTAAAGTGGCGGCGAAACCAAATAGCCCTCCATCTTCCATGTTCTCTAGCACGGCTCCAACGATACCACAAGTCTGTAGGGGCAACTCTTCCCCACCAACTGGCGTCCTGAAAATAGCCCGCACTAATAATACCAGTTGTTGAAATTGGCAAAGGAAATCCCTCCCATGATCCAACAAGCCATTAGAAAAGTGATGAAATCAGTAGTTGAAAACTTGGGATGTCTTTGTGCTAAAGTTGAGGTTTTGGAAAAGGAAGTGATCACCTTGAGGGGTGAAGTGGTGAGGTGCAAGGAATTGCTTTCACGAAGAGATATTGAGATGAATATTCCAATAGCCAATACTGCACAACTAGAGGAGGATAAGAGCCCCCTGGACGATTGGTGTGTGGGGTATTGTAGCCCTTCAGAAATAGTTTCTGATGAAGAGATATACCACAGTAGAACACCATGCTGTAAGATGCACATTGTCTATGAAGTGGATCCATCTTGGAGGCCCGGTGGGGTAGACATAAATTCTTATAATGAGCTTAGATATCTTCCTGACCATTGGGTAGTTCCTGGACCAGGTGCTGATGACTCTGTGCTGGCTAGGATCACGAGGGATCGGCTCCTCGTCTATAGGTACCTACAGGAAAGTAATGCAGCGCCCCAAACGGGCGTCAGTACCACTAGTACCGAGTATATAAAGCAAACTGAACATAACTGAATATAAGCAACATATCTAGAAATTCTGAACAGTAGGAAGTATCTGAAACTGTCTGGACTGATGGAATCTGAAACAAGCTTATCTGTATTGAAGGTAAGGTAGGAGCATACCTGTCAACATGGCGA
>JACEIK010001393.1:67102-88132 GCA_018107945.1 Datura stramonium
ATCTGAAAATACTATCCATGTTTTGATATTCTATTCTGAATCTCTTTTCTGCATTAAACTGATTCTGTTATTGTGCTAACTGTATCTGAAATAATATCTGGCTGCCTGATACTGACTTACTGATTTTTATTCTTAATATAGCATAATAACATAAACATGCTTGCTGGATTCATACTGGACTCAATACTCAACTTCTGGATTCTTTCTTCAAGGATTCACGCTATTTGCTATACTAGGATTACTAACTTGCCGAAGGAACAGGCTTTACATACCTCTGTTTCTGATTTCCCGGCTAACTGGCATAATTCGGTCAATATTCCACTATTTCTCCCAACTACATCCATATATATACCAATTAGGACTAAATACATTAATATTCTGGAAGAAAATATCACTTTTAATATATATATAATGCAAACTTTGACTTATCGAAATACGATTGAAAACTCGCTATTTCTCGGAAGTCCAGAAAGGAGAAATACTCACTTTAGGGCTAAGAGTATATTAACACAAATTTGAAGAAATTCCACTTACCTTAGCTCGGTAACACGAAGGTTCACCGGCCGAATTTCACAAAACTAAACCCATAGGAATGCTCCTTGCTGCTTAATACCTTACTACCCAAGGTTATACCGAGTTTGGACCGCGTATAACAGCGTAATCGGAAGGAAATTCCTCAAAATCCTCGTTCCCTTTGTTTTCCCTCGTTCTATCTGGAAATTATATGAAATTATCACTTAAAACCGAAGTGAGGGGTTTATATACTTGGGTCTAGACAGGGCCTCCGTGGAAATACGCCATCGCGGAGGCCCTCCCTCCGTGACACGGCACCATCGCGGAGGGGTTCTTCCCCGGCTCCTCCCGCGATGGTTCGATGTGTCGCTTATCTAGTCTTTCCCAGGGCCTTTTCCTAGCATTTATTGCATTCAAAAACTCTTAACCAACATGCGAATAGGCCATCTACATGTCGAGAATTTACGGGGTGTAACACGAATATTGCATGAGGCACATGGTATAAGATATTCTATCCATCCAGGATCCACGAATATGTANGGAGGCTTTATATAGTTGGGACCTTTAAGTCGCATTCATCGAATGCGATTTATAAGTCGCATTCATCGAATGCGATTTATAAGTCGCATTTGCCTTGCGATGCGCCGACTTGGCGCTTGTTCGATCTTCCCCCGAGCCTTTTTCTAGCATGTATGGCATTCTAAAACTCTTAACCAACATGCGAATAGGCCATCTACATGTCAAGAATTTACGGGGTGTAACATCATGGAACTTTGATGAGGCCAACCTCCTCATGGATCCCTCGTCCCGCTCGCAAGATCATTCAGGAAGACCTCTTCTTCACTTTTACATTGGAAACAATGTAACCTATTAGTGTGGGGAGGGCATTTTCTCTCATAATCAGCTAGTCATGGCCATGTGTTTGCTCTTGGTGCTTGTTGCCCCTTTTATGGCGTTGAAAATAAAAAATGTGGCTTTAGTAACTTGTTAGCGCCAATTATAGGTTATTCTAAATTGAAAAATATTGTTGACCCATGTTTTGATTATCACCTATGTTCATGGCAGTTAGTAAATAAACTCCAAGAATTTTCTTTATACCATGATTCTTTCCAAAGGAGCGATTTTCTTTTCTTTTCTTTTGTTGTCGAACTGGGTGGCATTTCCCAATGATGGATTGAGAGACGACTTTCTCAAGGGAAAATGCTGAGTTTAATGTTGTTTTTGAGTCAATGATTGCAATAGTTTCTGAGAGGTACCACCAGAAAAATTTCTTGAATAGCATGGCTGAATTTTTAGAAGGAAAGGAGTAGTTAAATTTGAAAGATAGGTACTCTTTTGTCATAAGTTAAACATTCTTTGTTTGGTTTTTTTATTCACATGATATCTTGTTTTATGAATCTTTATGGTTGTGATGAAAATGGTTTGAACCCCTTGGAAGGTGAAGCTTTGTGGGAAAGGTTTTAGTCTAATTCTCTTGCATGAACGTTGTCTAGAACTTGCCCCAAGTATGGCTCAAGTTGAAATTTTAGATGTATTTGCACTTGGAAGATGATCTTAGGCTTTCTTTTGATATCTACTTTATCCATATGAACTCCTTGAGCATGAATCCTTGCTAGCCAATGTTGAGCCTTTAAGTCTTTTTCTTGAAAATCACATTACAAGCCCAATGACCCTTTTTATCCTATTCTTTGGCATCCCTCCTCCCTAGTTTCTAGTGTTGAAAAGAAATGAAAAATAGGTCCTGAAGACCAAAATATGGGGAGAGATAAGGGTACATGAGGGTAAAGTCTAAGTTTGGGGGTTACTAAAATGGGAATAATATGAGATATCCAAAGTATGGTGGAACCAAGTAGTGAGGAGATAAATGAAAGAGTTGGTTGAAAAACCTCCAATCCTCAAAAGAAAAAGAAGAAAAGAAAGGTTCCACCTCGTGCTTGGATAAGGCAAAGTTTAGAAGGAAATTTCTATAAGGATGGCATTTGAGATAAAAGTAAAGATGTGATCAAGGAGTTACAAGGTGGGTTGATTGCAAGTTAGAAAAAGGGGAGTTTGAAAAAGTGCACAAAAAGGCATTAGGGAGGTTCTAACCATCAAAACTCATTATTTATCCTACCTCTACCCCTAGACTTCATTATGACCCTCAGTCCTAATTGATTTTGAGTATAGATGCTCTACATTAGTGGCGAGTTACACGAAGGGCAAGCATATGAGTCAAGTTATGTGCATGAGAATTTCTTTGTGAGAGTGAGTGTATTTGTTTCATTCTATAATCCTTGAGTGTGATTACTTGATAATTAAATGAGATTCTCTCTTGTTGTGAATAGCATCACCTCCTTGGGGAATATGCTCACATGTACCAAAAGATATGATTGAGACAAGAATGTAGTGAGCGTGAGACAAACTTTGGATGTGAATTTCTAATGACTTAAGATGCTATATAATCTTGTTGTTATTAACAATTCCCCTTGTTTTGAATGAAGGAATAAAATGTGAATCATGCCAATTGATTGTGCTCATCTCTTGAAGCATTTTAATTAAGTGTTGAGTCTTCTCTTTTCCTTTGTGTTGGTGAGAAATCTTTGGGTTTTTGGGGTCATAGTGGTCCCTTATCAATAATCTCATGTATAATGATATGCTTATTCCTATAATTCATCTGTAAAGAATTTCCTTGCTTGAGGACAAGTAGAGGTTCAAGTTTAGGGGTTTGATGAGTTGGTAATTTGCTTGGTTTTCAAGTCATTTGGAAGGATTTTATGCTCTTTCTCTTTAGTTTTTGTAGGAATTCAACTTAAGGAGAAAAGGCAAGAAATTGGAAAAAAGCACGGAATTAAAGAAGAGGACCCGAGCTCTACCGGATGGGACCAGCGCTCCAACGGATTAAATCAGCAAAACGTCAGCTGAAACGCAGGAGCATACTGCTATAAGTGGAAGGTGCACTAGTGGAATGCAGGTTAGCACCTGCAAATCGATAGTGCCAACGCCGGTCATAGCCCCAAAGCCACTAACCACAACTGCGACAAAGCGGCGTCCCGCAAATGGGTACCAGTGGAATGTTGGTAACTCACAAGTGAGGTTGTTTTTAGGAGGGAAAAATCGTCCACCATGGGATTTGAGGAGAATTTTTAATCTATTTCTGTACATTCTCTAGAAAGTACCAATTATTCCATTCCAGATTTGTAGAGTTAGAGAGAGGAATATTGAATAGCTTTTCTTCTTCTTCTTCTTCTTCCTCAAAGTACAAACCACGATTGAAGACAATTTTTAAGCTTGATATTTACTCTTAATGATGAATTTTATGAATTTTATTTAACAATATGCTTTTATATTATTCATCTATGAGTAGCTAGGTATTTTGCTAGGGGTCTGTGCATGATTGGGGATAGATTGGATTGGGTATGGCTAAATTAATCTTGTGATTACTAATTTAGTATAAATCTGCTATTTTCTCCCAAATTATAATTGAATTACCCACAGTTGCAAATGTGGTTTATGTCTACTTATTCCATTTTTTCTTGAAAAAGGAAAATTAAATATTGGGTAAGAAAGAAATATTAGAAAATTGGGTCTTGAGTGTGTGGAGTTGGACTAGAGATAGCCAAAACCCATAGTCATGCACCTATTAAATATTTGAGGCTAGGGATAGCTAAAATCATGCCTAAGTTATAGTGTATGAAGTAATTGAGGTCTTGGGGTTTGAGAAAACTCAAGAAAAAGAGTAACCAAGTGGTTGAAAAACATCGGGTGTCACTTTATCCACAGTCATTTATGCTTATTGTAATTATTTGATCCAATCAAACCCTCATCAATAACACACCCCTAGCCCTTGCTCATAATTGTTCATTCAATTTTGGTTGCCTTTTTCTCTTGCTAGTTGATTTTAAATTCCAATTATGATCTCGTTTTTCCCCCAACATTTTATTATTATTTTAAAATGCATGGATGCAATCTTATTTCAATTCAATAGACAACTTTTTCGTTATTAAATCACTATTCCTTTTGGATTCGACCCCAATTCTTAGTTGAGCATTTATATTGCAACGATCATTTACACTTCCTCCTTGTGAGGAATAGATTTGAAAGTCATCATGGGGTGCTGAGCGCACCTATTGTAGTTGATGATGAAAAGCTGGTGGAGGAGGAAGAGGTTGATACTCCTCCTCGAAGTGTGAATGTTGATGAATCGAGCAAGGAGGCCCCAAATGCTAAAGGCTAAGTGCCTAAAGGTCCACTTCCTTACACTTAGCAGTTGATCAAGAAGAAAGAGGAAAATCAATTCAAAAAGTTCATTTATATGTTTAGCAAGTTGTCCATAAATATTCTGTTGGACGATGCTTTACTCAAAATGCCCGTTTATTCCAAATTTATGAAAGAGTTGTTAACAAAAGGAGATTTGTTGATGTGGGCATAGTGGAGGTGCCACATCATTGTAGTGTGGCTATCTCTAACAACCCTTCTCCAAAGAGAGATGATCCTGGAGCATTCACTATTTCTTGCACCATCGGGGTGTACTTGTTTAATAAGGATCTATGCGACCTGAGGGCCAGCATCAAATTGATACACCTTATGATCTTTAAAAAAGTTAGGATTGGAAAAGCCCAAGCCTATCACGATGAGGTTGCTTAAGGAAAATCGATCTATTAAGTGCCCCGTAGGGATACTTGTTGATGTGCTAGTTAAAGTGGAAAGGTTTATCTTCCAGTAGACTTCATTGTGTTGGATTGTGATGTGGACCTTGAAGTACCTATTATCTTAGGGCACCCATTCATAGCCACAGGGCGTGCTCTAGTGGATGTCGAGATAGGTGAGGTTAAGTTTCGAGTCGGTGGTGATGAGGTTACTTTCAATGTGTGCCAGCCAATGAAACCCCTAGATGAGTGTAAGGTGGTGGCCATGATTGATGATGGGGATGCACAAGTGGATGTCCCGTACGAGGAGGTCAAACCTCCGGATTGATGTTGAACTGCGAGGTGAAAACGTCGTGCCATGATGTTAAAGCAAGCGCTTCTTGGGATGCAAACCAAGTGTCCTTAAATTCCTTTTTGTTTAAACTTAATATGGTTTTTGATGGTGTAGGATGTTAGATTGTGGAAAAAGTTGAAGGAAGCAGAGTGGAGCATAAGCATTAGACCTGCAAAATGTAGGTCCCAACTTGCAGAATGCAGGTGGAGTGAAAGTGTGGTCTAGAATGCTTGGGAAGAAGATGATCACCTTTGCCTCATCTGCGAACCACAGTCAAGGACTTTTGGTATACAGGTGTAACACAGATAATAGGCAGAATACCTGGAACAAATCGCTCAAAATTAGGAGACTTGTGTCTAACCTACGAAACATGGACACATATCTACGAGACACAGGAGTAATGCAGTGCACTGGGCAGTCTGAGACACACCTGCATTAGACATGTGTCTCACAAATCCTATTTTGTAGATGCCTATCCAACATAGGAATAGGTATGAAGAAATTTAAAGGTTGATCAACCCCTTTGACCGACCCGACCCAGGCTTAACCCATGACCTTTCATCTTTCCCCCACTTCCCAAAACACCCATTTTCAGCACCATTACACCATTTTCTCCAACTTTTAACCGCCAACAACCCCATTAACTCCCAACACAACATTTTCATCTTCCTTTCACCTATAAAAATCACCCACTTTTCAATTTTCTACCATTACAAAATCTCATATCAAAGAAGAAAAATGTCACCCCCACCTTGGGATGCGTAACTGGCACCTAGTTCCACACTAAAACCTGGGCTGATCTAGTTGGGCATATGCACCTTAGGTGTCTTCCAGCAACTTAAAATCAAGAAAACAAACAGCTAAGCTGTAAACATAGCCTCGGGCCGACTAGGCTACACAACAAACCTGCATAAAAACAGCTAAACCAACATTCACAATAATAAAAGGATCCTATGCGGGCCGACAAAACCACAACATTGTCTAATTCATAACGAAAGAAACACAAGTAGTTATATATAAACTATAGCCTACAAGGCTGCTAACCGATAGCTAAGCTAGGCCTTAAACAGCCAACATACAAAACATAACATGCATAGGCCCAACACAACCAACAATAACCAACAATTGGAAACTATAGTCCGCAAGCCTCTAAGAGTGGAATAGTAGTTGGCACAGGGCCCCGACCTTCCCAAAAGCTATGCAACAACATGAGCTAATCTTTCTAACTGACAACTCCAAAGAAAAGGAGCTGACTGATCTGCTAACCCTGGATGGCTGCTAAGGAGGTCCTGAAACACGTCTATCTGTACCTACTATGTAGCGCCCCATAGGTGGGCGTCAGTACACTATCTACCGATATGTAAGGCAGTAATAAAAGATTAATAGAAACTGATAAAAGAACTGAAAATAATCAATAAGAATGATAAGAGTTTTAACCTAAATAGCCTCACAATCTACAATATAGCTAACAATTAAGTATACAAACAAGATCCTAACCTGGCCCCCATAAGCTTGGAAGGTACAATCAGCATAGAGTAACCTACCTGGGCCTCCATAAGCCCTGACAAGTACAATCAATCTATATACCCCTAACATGGTCAATATGATTCAACAGGTAACTATAGCCAACCTACCTGGCCTCTAGGTCTACAACTGAGCCCTCTGGGCTCTTGTAACTGTGTCTGAGCCCTCTCGGCTTCTGTGACTGCACTATGGGCTCACAAGGCTCGACGGAGGGTCAGTAATGCCGATATGGCATAAAAGAAAGTCCATACATCAATTGATGTTGATACATCCTTATAGGCCTGAATATAGTCCTTTTTCATACATCACATAGATCCTCTGAGAGATCTATAGCCTTGTAGGTAATGACACAAATTAGTAACCCTGAGGTTGGTGAACAGAAGGCTACATTAGGTGGGGTCAATCCTAACCAAAGTCCTACTTTTTAGTCTCAAATCTATCTATAGTAGCTAATCACAGTATACCTGCTCACAGCTTTCTCAGAAAGGCATAGGTCGTATCGACTGTACGAAGAGGATAACTTACCAAAAAGGTTAGCCTTAGCATATCTCAATTGTCGATTTCCGTTCGCTCAAACAGTTCCAACCTAAAGACGGTGATTCCTCCAATTCGCAGCCCTTACGCTGAGAGAATAAAGATATTTTCAATACTAGGAATTGGCAAATAACAATAACCTTTAAGCATATTAACAACAATTCAAACTCTATCCAATCCAGCCAAAAGCTTACAAATTACCGAGAGTTTAGAAGGTAGAAACACTTACTTATCACTTGTAGACACTTTAACCATTGTCAGAAAAAATTTGATAGAGTCTCCTCTATAATATGGACAATCCGGAAACCTGAAACATAGAAAAGTCCAACATAGGTGTCTCATAGGACGCTACAAACAAATACTCCATAACATAAGAGTGAGCAACTAGTCAATACTGATAATATAAGCAACAAAATGATACCTAAATAACAATCTCACCTCAACTGCACAATCTGAGTCAAGCCTGAAATAAGTGAGGATATTTAGACCTCCTGTCGTCCTCAGCTTCCCAAGTCATCTCCTCCTCATTTCTATTCCTCCATAGGACTTTAACGGAGGCTACATCTTTAGTCCTCAATCTATGAACCTGCCGATCTAGTATGGCAATTGGAGTCTCTTCATAGGACAACTCTTCAGTAACTTGAACATCCTTAACTGGGACAACCCTAGAAGGGTTCTCCTATGCACTTTCGTAGCATTGATGCATGGAAAACTGGATGAACATATTCTATCCCTAAAGGTAGTTCTAACTCATACTCTATTAGGTGTATCCATCGAAGGATTCGATATGGGCCAATGAACCTAGAGCTAAGCTTGCCCTTCCTTCCAAACCTCATTACGCCCTTCATAGGAGAAACTTTAAGAAATACCCAACCATCGACCTTAAACTCCAAGTCTCTATGTCGTACATTAGAATAGGACTTCTGACGACTCTGGACTGTCAGCAAATGTTCTCTAATAAGTTTCACCTTTTCTTCAAATTGATGTATCATGTCAGGTCCGACCAACCTTGACTCCCCTACTTCAAACCATCCTATGGGGGATCTACATTTACACCTGTATAAAGCCTAATAAGGCTCCATATGAATAGCAGAACGATAACTGTTATAGTACACAAACTCAATAAGAGGTAGATGCTCATCCCAACTCCCTCCAAAGTCTAGAATGCATGCCCATAAAATGTCCTCGAATGTCTGAATCATGCGCTTAGTCTAGCCATCTGTCTATGGATGGAAAGCTGTACTCAAATTAACCTGCGTCCCCAAACCTTTCTAAAATGACTACTAGAATCTAGCTATGAATTGTACCCTTTTATCATAAATAATAGATTCTGGGATGCCATGCAGTTGGACTATTTCCTTAATATATAACTCAGAATAATGTTCAGTCAAAAACGTAGTCTTGACTGGCAAGAAATGGGCTGATTTCGTCAATCTATCGACAATGACCCAAATGGAGTCGATTTACGCCTAGTGCGAGGTAGTCCTATAACAAAATCCATATTAATTGCTTCCTATTTCCACATAGGTACAACTATCTCCTGAGTCAGTCCATCAGGTTTCTGATGTTCAGCTTTTCCCTGCTGACAATTAGGACACTTGCTACAAACTTAGCTACACCTTTCATTATTCGAGGCCACCAATATATCTCCTTTATATTATGGTACATCTTCATCGAACCTGGGTGAAGAGAGTAACGAGAATAATGTACCTCTACCATAATCTACTAGTGAAGCCCTACTACATCTGGAACACAGAGTCGACCTCTGAACCTCAAGACACCATCTCCCATTAACTCAAAGGTCAATAGTTCGCCCTGTTGAACCTTGTCTTTGAGCTGCACTAGGCTAGGGTCCTCATATTATCACTCCTTCACCTCCACAACTAGAGATGACACTGTTGTATTCTAGGTCACGACTCCATTATCCTCAGAATCTACTACCCATATTGCTAGATTGGCTAATTAGTGAAGCTCTCGCACCATTTCCCACTGTGCTAGCCTCAAATATGCTAGACTGCCCATGGATATGTGGCTAAGGGCATCAGCTACAATATTAGCCTTCCTTGGGTGATATAAGATATTTACGTCGTAGTCTTTCAGCAACTCTAGCCAACGACGCTGTCAAAAAATTCAACTCTTTCTACGTGAAAATATATTGGAGGCTTTTGTGATCAGTAAAGATGTCCACATGCACACCATATAGGTAATGTTCCATATTTTCAAAGCATGAACCACTGCACCTAACTTTAAATCATGGGTAGGGTAGTTCTTTTTGTGCTTCCTTAGCTGCTTCAACGCATAGGCAATCACCGTGCCATGATACATCAAAACATACCCCAATCTAAAGCCTGAAGTGTCATAGTATACTACATAGTCCTCGAGACCTTCCAATAAGGCCAATAATGGTGCAGATGTCAATATATTTTTCAGTTCCTGGAAACTCTGCTCACAAGCCTCGGTCTAGTGGAATTTAGTTTTTTCTGATTCAATCCTGTCAACGGCGTTGATGAGGTAGAGAATCCTTTCATGAACCTTCTGTTATACCCAGCTAACCCCATGAAGCTACGAACCTCGGTAGGAGTCGTGGGTCTAGGCCATGTCTTTTTACTACCTTGATTTTCTGTGGTTCAACTTGGATACCTACATTTGACACAATATGGCCCAAGAAAGCTATAAAATTTAACCAGAACTCACATTTTATGAACTTCGCATATAACTGGAGATCACTGAGTATCTAGAGTACTGTTTCCAAATTCTCTCTATGTTTAGCTTTAGAGTGCGAATATACCAGAATATCATCAATAAACACTATCACAAACAGATCTAATACGGCCTAAAAATGTTGTTCATCAAATTTATGAACACTGTTGGGTCATTCGTCAATCAGAAGGACATGACTAAGAACTCAAAATGACCATACCTGGTCCTAAAAGCTATCTTTCGAATATCTTTCACCCGGACTCGCACCTGATGATACCCTCACCTTAAGTCAATCTTGGAGAAATATTTCACCCCCTGCAACTGATCAAACAAATCATCTATCCTTGGAAGGGGATATTTATTCTTAATAGTAGCTTTATTCAACTATCGATAATCTATACACATTCATAGGGAGCCATCCTTCTTTCTTACAAATAGGACCGGTGCACCCTACGACGAAGCACTAGGCCTATTAAAACCTTTATCTAGCGAATCTTTTAAATGTTCTTTCAGTTCCTTTAGCTCGGCAGGAGCCATTCGGCATGGAGGGATGGATATAGGTTCCGTATCTTGTGGCAGGTCGATAGAGAAATCGATCTCAGGCTTTGGGGGAATATTGGGAAGCTCATCGGGGAATACATCAGAAAATTCACTAACCACATGGATGGACTGAAGAGTCAGGGATTCTGCCTGTATATCCCAAAACCTAACACTGTGGTAAATGTAGCCCTTCGCTATTAGCTTCCTCACCCAAAGATAGGATATAAACCTACCTTTTGGCATAACTACATTGCCTTTCTATTCTCATACTACCTCCCCTAGAAAGTGAAATCGGATAGTCCTAGTCCAACACCCCATATTGGAATAACGCGGCGCTAGCCAATCCATGCCCATAATTACTTTAAAATCAATCATTTCTAGCTCCACCAAATCTGCTAAAGTCTGGCGACCCTCAACGTCTACTGTACAGCCCCGATAAATCCTCTTAGAAATAATAGTAACCCACGGGTGTGGATATAGAAAATGATTGCTGAAGAAATTCTAGTGTGGTTCCACTAGCGAAGTAACGTAAGATAAGGTAGAACCCGGATGTATCAAAACATAAACAAGATGAGAACAAACATCCAGCATAGCTATCACAACATCTGGTGACGACTCTAAGTCCTGTCGCCCTAGTAGGGAGTAAGTGTCATCCAGACCATTGCTAGAACTGGATGCCCCTAATCTGTCTCTACCTCTACCGGCTGGAGCTGAGGGTCTGCGTCCTGCCGAAGGTGCTAGAGCATGTGATCCTGCTGAGGATATATTCTGCTAGTCCCTATCACCCTGATCTCTGATCGAACAATCCCTCATCATATAACCCTCTTGCCTACAATTATAGAAAGCAGTAGAGTCGTATCTACACCTCCTAAATTTCTGACGACTCCAAATGCTAAAACACGGTGCAACGGGCCTTCTCTGATTTTATCCCCTCTACTGCTGGGAACCCGACGCTCACGAACTCTCATTGGGAACTGACTATCCACGACGATTTGATCTACCGCCCTGTAGCTACTGAGGTGAAGGTCTAGGTGGCCTACTTGATATCTGCAGCCTGGGTCAGCCCTGAAATTCTGCTTGCATGTCATTAGGCTTAGCCCTCCGGCGCTGCTCCTGATTTGCTCTCTCTACTTCATGCTGACGCTACCTAATCCCTTATATTTTCTGAGCAAATACTTGGATGTGCGAAATATCCATATCCCCCCATAAGGTAGTTGTAAAATAGGTTTCCACATATTCTGGGACAAGCCCCATAATGAACCGGTGTACCCTAGCTGGCATGGTGTCCACGAATGCTAGCGCATATCTTGCCAAATAGTCAAACCTTATTGTGTACTCTTGAACGCTCATCCGCCTTGCTCTAGGTGCAAGAACTGATCCACCTGAGCCTTTCAGATCTCTCAAGGAAAATAGTGATCTATGAAAGCCCCTGAAAAACTGGACCAAGTAGGAGGGGATACGTCTCTGCCTCTAGACCTCTCCCAACTGTCGTACGACAAAATCGCTATATCTCATAGCTTGAATACTGCAAACTCGATTGACTCTGCGAATGTAGCATGCATCACCCTGAATATTCTTTGTAACTGATCCAGGAAGTTCTGAGGATCCCCTCCATGCTCTATCCCCATAAACTACGGAGGACTTAGTGCAAGAAACTCATCAACCCTCGAACTTCAAGGTCCTCCATTAGATTCCATGACAACTGGTCCCACTGGTTGGCGCTGAGCGGTCATCATCTGAGCTAGCATGTAAACAACACGTCTAACCTTCTAATCTGATGGTATAGGGATAACTGGGGGTGGTACTGATGTGTCTTCTACCCTAGGGGGCTCCTGGTGTGGCAGAGAATCTGGGGAGATCGAGGTGATGAATCCCTCTCCCCCTCAGGTCGGGCCATCCCCAACTGTGGTACTCTGGTAGTGCCCTCTCCTGTTGTAGTGTCCAACTCCCGGCCATCCATAGTGTATTGTTCATAGAACATTTTCTTTATAGATAAGCAGAATAATGTAAGCTTAGGAACTCAAACCTTTACAACTTAGCTCTATAGCATGATTTAAGAGAAAAGGAGGGTAACCACGCTATCATTCCTCATAACCTCCTGCCTATAAAATGTGGTGCACAAAACATCAATATACAAGACTCTACTAGACACAACTGGTAGACTCCCTAGGATACGACATTGCTCTTATACCACGTTTGTCATGCCCCACCTTGGGAGGCGTAACGGTCACCTAGTGAAACACTGGAGCCTAGGCTTACCTAGCTGGGCATATGCACCTCAGGTGCCTGCCAGCAACTTAAAATCAAGAAAAAAACCAGCTATATTTTGATTGTAAACACAGCCTTAGTCGACTAGGACATATAACAAACTTGCATAAAAACAACTAACCAAGTATTCACAATAACAAAAGGATCCTATGCGGGCCGACAAGACCACCATATTTTCTAAGTCATAACGAAAGAAAGACAGGAAGTTATAAATAAACTATAGATGAAAATGCTACTAACCAATAGCTAAGCTAGGACCCACACAACCAACATACAAAACATAACATACATAGGCCTCAAATGGCCAATAACAACCAACAACAAGAAACTATAGTCCGTAGGCCTCTAAGAGTGGAATAGTGGTTGGGGGTCGCAGTGACTAGGCCCGGGCGACAGTTTACCAAAAAAACAGGTCTCCGCAAAGTCGTAAGACCATGTATGGGGGCTGATGCCTGCCCAGTGCTTCAAGGTTAAGGAAGTTGGTGACTTGATGACAGGGGAGCCGGGATAGGGCCCTGACCTACCCTAAAGCTATACAACAACATGAGTAAGCCTTTCTAACTGGCAACTCTGGAGAAAAGGAGCTGACTGATCTTCTAACCTTGGATGGCTGCTAAGGAGGTCCTAAAATACGTCTTTCTGTACCTACTATGCAGCGCCCATAGGTGGGCGTCAGTACAATATGTTTTGAGTATGTACGACAGTAATAAAAGTTGAATAGAAGCTGATAAAAGAACTGAAAGTAATCAATAAGAAGGATACGAGTTTTAACTTGAATGGCCTCACAATTTGTAATATATCTAACAAGTAAGCATACAAACAAGAACCTAACTTGGCCCCCATAAGCTTGGAAGGTACAATCAGCACACAATAACCTACTTGGGCCCCAATAATCCCTACTAATATGATTCAATCTATGTACCTCTAACATGGTCAATATGATTCAATAGGTAACTATAGCCAACCTACCTGGCCTCTAGGTCTACAACTGAGCCCTCTAGGGTCTTCTAATGCACCCTGGGCCCATAAGGCTCGATGGAGGGTCTGTAATGCTGATATGGCATAAAAGGAAGTCCATACGTGGATGGATGTTGATACGGCCTTATAGGCCCGAATATAGTCCTTTCAGACATCACACAGCTCCTCTGAGTGATCTATAGCCCCATAGTCAATGACACAATTAGCAACCCTGAGGTTGGTCAACGGAAGGCTACATTAGGTGGGGTCAATCCCAACCGAGGTCCTACTTTTTAGTCTCAAATCTATCTGTAGCAGCTAATCACAATATACTTGCTCGCAGCTTACTTACAAAGGAATAGTTCATATCGACTGTACAATGAGGATAGCTTGCCAAAATGGTTAGCCTTAACATACCTCAATTATCGATTTTCGTTGACTTGAATAGTTCTAACCTAAAGACAGTGATTCCTCCAATTTGCTGCCCTTACGCTGGGAGAATAAAGCTATTTTCAATACTAGGAATTGGAAAATAAAAATAACCTTTAACCATATTAATGACAATTCAAAGTCTATACAATTCAGTCGAAAGCTTACAAATTCCTAAGAGTTTAGAAGGTAGAAACACTTACTTAGGACTCAATTAAAAGTGATTTTTATAACTTCTTATCGGTGGGACTCTAACAATTCGAGCGAGATTTCAAGAAATAACTCCATAGAAACATTCCTCGTAGGCCCAGAACTTGTTATCCAAGACGAATTTGCAATTGAACGGAGTTTAGCAGCGCAATTCGATAAAAATCTTGTGAAAAGGTCATCTAAGTCGCTCTTTTGATCTAGGAAATATTTTGAATGATTTTATTTAAAAAATTATGGAGTTTATATAATTAGATGTGGTGGCGGGGGGCACGACGCACCGACAACAGTGCCAGCACACGCATGATGCGTCGGCTAGTACGTAGTCCTAGCTGCTCAGCGTGGCGCCCGATGCGCCCTGCCTCCGACCCCGGCCTCCTGCTCGCTCAATACCATGCTCATTTTCTCATTCCCTTAGCCCTATCCTACACTCATCGTACTCCAAAACTCTCAAAATACATACACATGCATTGGTTAGACGATAGAAACTCACGAGGTTTAACAAAAAGCTTGTGTTGGCCGTCACCATTTCCTCTTGCAAAGAGCTTAAAGTTTTAACTCCTCCTTTCTACTCACTTCACTTTGGTATGCCTCTTGGTTTATAGTTTCATTTATTATTGAGGATGGGCTGTAGAATATACATGATAATCTTAATTTTTGTGATTATTTACTTCCCCCATTTGCCCAAATACGTGTGCTTCATGTCGATTTGAAATTGATTTTTGTGGGTATTGGTGGGTGATTTCAAAATTGGTAAATTTGTAGAAATTCTTATTTCATGTGATTCTATATGATTAGTGCATTAAAATTCCATGAAATTGTAGTTGAGGGTTAAGTTTGAGTAACATAGCTGCTTGTAACGATTGATGATGGATTGGGTGACGTCTTTCTTAAGCAAGAAAAAATTGTCATTATGTCTTGTTTGTTTGATAATGTGAACAAAATGTATTCATTCTACAGAGTATTGTGGTTTGATAAAAATGAATAGCTGAATGTCGGTAGGAATGGTAACTTGATGTTTCCTGATGATAAATGGGGTAACATCCTTCTTAAGGAAAGTCGTTGAGTAGTTGTAAAAGTCAATATTGGTGTTGATGTTAGTATTTCTTTCGGGGAAGTATGAGTACCTGTTAGACTTTGAATTAGTTCATACTTTCTTGAAATTTGAATGAAAACTTGTGAGCTGATGTGGAGACACAGTTGGGCAACTACGTGCCACAAATACTACTCTGCATTATGCTGGTTCAACGCAGGTATGGGTAATGGACTTCAGGCTCACTGCCTCACACCTGCATGCCGTAGATCTCCATCAGCGAAATGCAGATGCTTATGCCAGGTACCAGTGTTTCTACCCTGCATTTGTTCCTCATTTGTGTGTCGCAGGTATACACCTACGAAATGCAGGTACAAACAATTATATTTTTGCTGCTCTATTTTGTTTGCAATCCAATTCTTTTTCTTTTTATTTCCTTATGCTAGTGTATATGTTTCCTTTTATTTCCTATTACAAAAATACAAAAAAGAGTTTGTTTTTTTTTTGTGTCACTCACAATTTTTTGAAGGAAAATGTCTTCATCTAGGCGTCAAGACAAGGGAAAGGCCCCAGCCTTATCCAAAAGCAAAGGAAAGGGCAAAACCAAGGATACTCTGGTCCCTACCAACAATGAGGATAAAATCTAATTCCGCGTGGAGGGCATGAAGCCCTACTTCATGAAATATTAGAGCTAGTTGCTCACACCTAAGAAACACTTCAATGTAGCTAGACTGGGCCAGGAGTTTTCTAATATCAACATGCAGTTCACCAAAAGAGAGTGGCACCAAATTTTGGATGCTCCAACTGGTTACTACCCTAACATGGTGGTAGAGTTCTATGCCTCCTATCAGGTAAGGCGTTATTCGATGAAACACATAGGCAGGGTAGATGAGTTTCTAAATCTGTTATCTGTCATGGCCCAAGGGGTTGAGGTGGATATTGCCCTAGACATAATAATATCTATCTATTTGGCAGAACCAATTGCCATGGGAACTAAGTTTGCAGAGAAGATTGCTACCAAGGGCAACCAACTCCAATGGGTTACTAACACTATTGCTATAGAGCAGCCTATATGGGCCACTATAGGTGGGAAAATTCCAAGGCAAGACCTCCACTGCAATGCTAAGCTATGTCTTAATTTAGTTTTCTGCCGCCTAATGCCATCCAAAAATGGCCAGAGGGTGCACGTGGGGCCATCTATCCTGATAGCATTCATCATAACCAGGGTGCATATAAACTTCAGCGAGGTGGTCACGGTGCAAATGAAAAGGAGAGATCAACAACCGGATCTTTCCATGTTGATAACGCTCAAACTCAGACCTCCTACTGATGTATGAAGTGGACGTTGTCAATAATGAACCCAACTATAGGTTGGGGTTGAACCCATAGAGAATATGGAAGATCTAGACTAATGCCTGTAAATGAACTTGTTGGTTAGTTACTCCAATTGGGGGGTTTTAAGAAAGCAATATTTAAAACAATGATTAAAATTGTTATGTAAAATCAAGAGTTAAGAATAACTAGGGTTTGTGTTCCCCATGGGTCCATAACTGCTTCGGGTATACACACATGACCATTACCAATGCTTTACTTGCAGGACTAATAACTAGGGTTCATCCAAACGACTGGTTCGTCCCTATTGGATGACTATACTTAATCACCGGGTTAGGTCTCATGAGCGATTTCAAACTATCCGTTATCAATAAGTCCCAAATATAACTATCCTGCGACCACATCTCAAGTTAATACAATGATCATCAAAATCAAGGATTTGTTGTAATTCTCTTTTCCTAATCTCTACCTCTCTAGGCTAAAGCAAGTAAAGAATTTGGGCAATTCCTAATGTTATACATCATTAAGAAACGTTTAAGCATGAAGAGAATACAATACAAGCGTTCTACATTGGTTTTGGATCATATTTGTGTATCTCTAGCTTGTTAATCCACCATGGTTCCCACAACCCTAGCTATGGAGGTTTAGCCTCACATAGTTGCAAGGTTGTGATATGCATTCATAATTAAACACATAAATTAGTACTTACAATTGTAGATGACAAAAAAACATAGTTGATTATCTCTGAAATAACTCAAAAACAATTCACAAAGATCAAGAAAGAAATCAATAAAAGGTTGATCACAAGTCAATCAACTCAATTATATGATCTCTCTCGTCCTATTACCTTCTCTAACTTGTTCTAATGGTTGCTGATCTTTCCTGAAAAAATAAAATATAAAAAGTATTTATACAGATATAAGAATCCTTTTCCTAAGCAAATAGGGTAACTTTCCATAACTGCTGCCTCTCGAGCCACGATCGATCATACGACCCGTAACAGGTTTGTACGGGTCGTACCTGCTATCCGTAAGTCCTTGGCTTGCTGAAATTCGGATATTTGTTGGGTCTTGGTATGATTCACACATGCTTCCTACTAGTCGTACTGTACTTCCGTGGCTTGACTCTGAGAATTCTCAATTTTTCTAATGTTTGTCATGAGTGTGATGGTACGACTCGTACCTCTCCGCCATGACTCCTACTGTCTAACCATGTCAGGAGTCTGCCTCTTGTGCAATTCTTATGAATATTTCCACGAATCATTGCTATGGCTCATACCTGTGTTGTAAGACTCGTATTGAGAGTCGTAGGGTGCATTCTTCACATTCAACCATCTGAAATTTTTCACGATCTTTAGTATGGCTCGTACCATGAACCTACGGCTCGTATTGAGACTGTGACCTTCACCCATTTTTTGTTGTTTTAGGCTTCTTTTGCACATTCTTTCTCCAATACCTATGTTTCCCTGAAAACAAAATAAAAGCACCTCATACCCATATAAACATACCTAAGTCCATGCTATTTTCTTAGTTTTGAGCGTCGAAAGTGCTGTAAAATCACAGCACATCAACACCCTCAACTTAAGACTTTTGCATGCCGTTAGACAAAGAAAAGAAAAACTAAAACACGACGCTCAACTAGAAAATAACCTAAGATACTACAGCCAATACCAAACAAAATTTTCACTATACATTCAACAACTTTTGACCCTTCTTCCATGAACCATTATCAGCTAATGTACTACAAGCAACCATAAAACATGCTATGCAGGGATCAAGGCATGTCATCTAGCTATCAACAGGAAATCAAGTCATCTCCGTTGTTTTTCACACAGACCAATGGTAAAAGTAAACATAACCCACGTACCCTCACAACAAATGAAGTCCCCACTCAGAGATATAGTGTCAGATATTGCATAGGACTGAACAAGCGAGACTCTTACTCTCACAAAGAAGTTTCAAGTACTGTGTATCAGATACCATAACTTTATCCTTATTTTCTCTACTTCGATCTGTCAGATGATCAGATTAGGATCACTATAGGACTTGTTGCGGCTTTTAATGTAGGCTTTAGGGCTGGACATGATAAATGTGAGATATTTTTAAGTGACTAACCCTTCCTTCTCACTACATACATTGGCTTCACTGTTCACCTATTTCACCCTCTTTTTCTTCTCATTATTTTTCCTCCGTTTTCACCTCTTTTGTATGCATTTGTATGGTGTGGTGTATTTTCAACCTTTTCAAGCATTATTTTTTTTATTTTTAATTTTTTTTCAAGATTTTCAACTTTTTCATCTCTCTTTTTCATTTGTCACACCACACCTCATTTTTCACCTTCTCTCTTTTCTTTCCCTTTTACTCGTTCCCACCATTTATGCACCCCCTACTCTAGCCACCCTCAACTTAGGTATTTTGTCTATGTTGAGGTTCACAATATTCAAGGAAGGACCAGGGCCAAAACAAGTTCATTATAAAAAAAATGGGTATGGTTCATCAGTTAATCAAAGAAAAATGGTCTATTAAAGGCTCAGAATTTGGATCAAAGGAATCATATGATTTTGGTAGGGTCATTTAGGCTAAAAGTGAGCTTAACAAAAATGGCCTATGATCATATCCTAACCAACCATGCAAGTTCTAGATCTTCAATATAGTACTTCTAAGTATCAAACCTCACTCACGCATGGCACATGATTTATATTAACTTTACCTATCTGGTTTGTACATGGCTTAATAGGAAAACTCATGCTAATACACTAAATGACATAAAAAGATCCACATAAATCATGCATGCAGTTACAAGTACATAGCTAATGCATCAAAAAAATTTAAATAGGGTCACAAAAAATTTTCAATCCAAAACTAGTGCACGTTCATTGGCTGAGTACTCCTAAGCTATTTTCTAACTAAAAATCACAAAATAAGAAAATAAAATCCTAAACATGCCAGTTCTACTAGATAGCATGCCTGACGAAAAAGAAACACGTAAAGAAAAACCCTCGGACGAATCCCAAAAATTACAAGTACACCCTCTCCCCTTTTTGAAAATTGTGCTTTGTTCCCAAAGTATAAACTACAAGAACAGAGGGAAGGGAACATACCTATGGCGCTCTAGGCGCTCTTGTCATCCTGTGGAGGAGGTACCTCCTCTGCAATCGTGGCGCTAGCGGTGGCCGGCACACTCACTGGTATATCAATAGGGGGAGTGGTTACCCCCTCATTAGTCTTGGCCGTCTCTACGGCCTTTGTGGTGATCGGGGTTGAATATGGCTCGCCCAAAGGGTCCTTGCCACTAGAAATCTCGAGTTGAGCCATGGTAGAGCTGCCTGCTCCTCTAGCCCGCTCCTNGTGAGTCATGAGTCTGCAGGCTCTCTGCTCGTGCCCACTGGCGTTCTCTTCTTTCTTTCTTCCCCTTATTTCTCAAACTTTCTTCTCCAACATCCTCGAAGACTCTTTTCTTTCCTTTTTCCTTTACAGCTGCCATCGGCTCCTAATAAGCTGCCAAATCAATCTCCTCATCAGGCTCTTCATCAAGGTATGAAAGAGTGGGGGCTGATATGACTGCTGGTTGTCATGATGAAAACTCTGCTACTTGGCTCCAAAGAGCCCCCAACTCCTCACGAAGACTATTGGTATCAGTCTCTTCCACCATGCGACTGCTCAATCGGCTCTCAAATCCATTAAGGCGAGCATGTAAGTGATCTCGGGCAAAATAGCATGCCCAAGTGACACTTTAGAACTTAAATTAGTTTTGTTTATCTAAGTTATTTTATACATTTTCATGTGATTTTATATGAATGTGAAGACATGTGATAACCAACATGATTAATCTTTGTTTTGTAGGTTTCGACGACTTTGAGGAACTAATCCATGAGTTGGTGAAGTAGAGGCTTGGAATCGGAATTAAAACGCGAACGTCGGCAAAGAGGAGGCGCAAAACATCCCACTTGCGCGTCGGCAACGTGCCACGGCAGGCAGGCTGCGCACAACAGCCCACCTGCACGTTGGCAACGTGCCACGACAGGCAGGCTGCGC
>JACEIK010001393.1:98337-109741 GCA_018107945.1 Datura stramonium
TACCTATGTGTGTTAATTTGTCATGGTTCCCACAACCCTAGTTGTGGTGGTTTTAGCCTATCATATTTATAAGTAAATTAATAGATTTCATAAATAAAAGCAAAAAATTAATACTTACAACATTGATAGGAAGAAACTCAATTGATTATTGCAACAATAAAGAAGAACAATTCAACAATCGTCTCGAAGTTCCAAACGTAAGACACCAAACTTCTATCTAAAAACTTGAGACTTAAAACTCTGATCCTACTTGAATACTTTTGAACTTGAAACTTCAATTCTTGAAGACATTAAAAAAATATGCCTATTACATGAAAATAAAGAGGTATTTATAGTAGTAGATTTATGCTTTTCCTTTTCCGTGATGAATTTGACTTGGGATTTAAATTTTCTTTTCCTAGTTGAAGTGGGAAATCCATTTTTGGGCTGTTTGAAGCCTTGACACATTGCACCTTCTTTTTTTCCTTCATGGATTTAATTTCGGATTTTTAGCTCCTTTTTCTAATTAAAAATGGACTCCAGGTCGTCAGTGGTCACGGACTAAGTAACGACTCGTTAGGACCTCAAACGAGTCGTGATCAATCAAGCAAAGTCGTCCTCAGCATTAGGCCCAATCGTGGCAACGGGTCACCAAACGACTCGTTAGGACTGGGCACGAGTCGTTAAGTCCCTCGTGGCCATGGATCATCACATCCTCCAGTGTTCTTGACGGATGCTCACAGTGTCTAATGACGAGTCGTCACTTCACATGACGACTCGTTATGTCACTCGTTACCTTCACTGGAAACTTCTTCAGATTTTCTCCTCCCAATCCTCAGTTTATTCAATTATCTTCAAATTCATTCCAAAGCATCAAATACACCAAAATCCATCGCTTTTAGACTTGAAAGCATCTAACCATGTCTGTTAGCTATTTTAACAAATATATAACATAAACCTATGCAGACACACATACTTTGTCCTCTAAACATAAAAAAGTATGGGAAAAATTATGTCTATGAAGTGCGTGAGTACTCTCTTCATCAACACCCCACACTTAAACTATTGTTCGTCCTCGAATAATCTACTACTTCCCTTCTAGCATTTAAGCACAAAGTTCATCCTACGAACAGGTCTACTTGCAATTAGGATAATGAGACAAATCAATTAAGCTAAAACAACTCACTCGCATGCATATAGGATCAACATTGAAATGTCAAAGTTCGAAATCACTTAGCTTTTGAAAACTAACTCATCAAGACATATTTTGGGCCAACATGAATTATATGTTATTTAGAAATCAAGATTAAATCAAAGTCTTACCATTGTGCCCCTCACAATTTGGAGAGATGCCCTTTTCTCACACAAGATATAAGTCAATATAAAATTAGGCATAAATAAAACAATTTCCGCTCAATCTCCCAAAGAACTCAACATACATGCAAAAGACGACCCATAGGCTTTCCCTTAGTGTAAAAATCCGCAAATATAGAATTATGAATCAAGGATCAATTAGGACTTAATTATGGTTGTAATGTAAGTTAAGGGATGGGTAGGAACTATTTGGCCAAGATAGTGACTAATCTCCCTAAGCACTTTAATACTTCACAACACTTTGATTTTTTTAGAACTTTCCTCAATTTAAAATTTTCTCCTTATACCTCCTTTTATTTTTTAAATTTTTTTAACTTAGGTGACGAGTGGGGATTTTTATTTCAACAATGAGCTTATTCACACATTTTTTGTCTTTTTCTTTTCCTTTCTTCCATTCCCCTTTACGCACCCCTACTCTATCCACCCTCAACTTTAAGAATTTTTTTCTTATGTTGAGGTTCACAATATCCAAGAAAGGACCAGGGCCAAAATAGGTTCATTGTAAACAAATGGGTACGGTTAATCAGTAAATCTTCAATTTCTCAAAGCTATTTCTTCCTTTTGTTTTCCCACTAAAACACACTCTCCTTGTTTAGCAAAATTTCACCTTTTTATTTTCTTCCAATTCACCACACTTTTTAGCTTTTCCCTTCACTTTTCCAATTATGCTCCTTTCCTACAAAAGTTTTTCATTAAAGTGCTCTAGCAGTCATTTGGATCAAATACAAGTCAATAGACAAAAAGGGATTAAGCCTGTAATATGGCTATCAAAAGAATAGGTTAAGGCTCAAACATAGCTAACTAGGATAATTACAATCAAGGTAGGTAAAATTGGATAAAAATAGGGCTATCAAAGAAACGCCTATATCACTTCCTAAATCCATCATTCATATTTTGTTTTGCACACACATTGGGCAAGTTCTAGACGTCAATTTACAAGCATGGAGTATATCAAAAATTCCTTACTCACACAATGACACATAATGGTTTAACAATGGAAATCAAGATCACATAAACACATATACTCATATTTCTTGCATAACATAATTAAGCCCATTTTTTCAAGTACATGAGTCAAGTTCCCAAAAGACTAAGTGTTTCTACCTTTTTCATGCATTTTTGAGTAAATTTAATAAAGTCTCAATGATACCTAAAGTGAAGCACCTAGCATTCATAGGATCCAAGTTCTTGTTCTTCCTAATGACTAGCTTACCCTTAAGACGGTCTTCATCCATCCATCATCGGGCAAAGTCATGACTCAATAACAAAAAATAAATTAAAAAAAATCTATACTCTCTAGTCGGTTCTAAGGGACTATCCACTGAAAAAGTACCAAAAACAAAAACCGGAGGAACCCAAAATAAAATAAAACTAAAAAATACTACAAACAAGCATGCATGACAAGTCATAAATCCCAAAAAAAACTAGGCCTGCCATGTGCAAATTTAGCAATTAAGGAATGCATGGTAATATGAAGTTCACTTCTTCCACCCCACGCTTAATTAGTTACACTGTCCCCAGTGGTAAAAAAATAAGCATAAAATAGAGTGAAAGAAGACTTCTTGGGCCTCTACTCCTCGTCGTCTTTGGGGGCAAGTGCAGCTTCCCCCATCTATGTATTTCATGCTCAAATTGTTTTGTTGAAAATTATGAGCTATCACCTGCACACTTGATCAAACACATAAAACCGAAAAACTTTTCTTGGGTTGCCTCCCAAGTAGCGCCTGATTTAACGACGCGGCACGACATAGGTATCTTGATTACTCAGACTTCATAAATATACCTATTGAGACCGTGGTCACATCTTGACCGCTTGTTTCGCCACGCTGCCCTGTGACACGTCAGAAAATAAACAAAAATAAAAAAAATAGGAAATAAAGACTAAAAGTTAACCATAAGAAATTAATTCAATCCTAAACCGTATTCCCCGACAATGGTGCCACTTTTTGATAACACTCAAACCACACCTCCTTCAGATATGCAAGTTCCAATGATATAGACTGTGGGATACTCGTTACTTAACCAATATACCACGATAGAGCTTATGTGGTCCCGACTATTACACTCAAGTGGGTAGAACTGTCCAAAACATTTCCAGGGCTAAGGACGCTACCATGATATCGATATCAAGCTGAAGGGCTAATTGGGTCAGGGATAGCTTACAAGGGAGGTCCCATTAATATAATAGTATCAACCTACGTTGGCGGATAGTTCTTGGTCATAAGGTAATCGACCCTTAACCCACTCGGTGCTAGACTCTTCTCTCAAAACATGCAATGCTCTACATCGTCCAGTGACGAAGATCAACATGAAATCATGCACAATTCCACATCGTATGAAATGAAGCTCAACATTGTCTATTGACAAAGCTCAATAATGATCTACATCTCAATTATGAAGTCATGCATACGAGAAGCTTTATTTCGAAACATATCACAAGCTTAACAATAGGTGGGAGCATCTACTCCAAATCATGTGGTAAGTTATGTAAAGAAATATTCACTTCACATACCACAAAATAGAATTTATAATAATAATAATAATTGAGGAAATTTAACTTCAAACTATGTGATACGCTTATGTCGGGAAAAATCATCACTTTAAATCAAAATGTGGGCATCACCCAAAGCTTTATCATACTTGAATCTAACCAATTAATTTTGAAAACATCAATAGAGTAATGGGTAGTTTTAGAAACATGTTTTTTATCATCAACTTCATCACAATCACACATTTATCAAGAATCTCTTCCTTTATGAACTCTTCACCCATGTTCATTTTAGATTCAAATTTTAGGAAAAAACCATTTTATAAGGGAAAATGAGTTAGAATCCGCCCAAGATTCATAAATCATCAATATAAATACAATCTAATCATACCCATATATAGAGATTGAAAAATCATGCAATTGGACAAAACCCCATGCTTATTCATAGACAATTAAATCACATTTTTTTCAGGAATGGGCATGGGTATGGAAGAAAGCACCCACTCATAGCCTTACATACCTGGGATTGAAGAATTCTAACTCTTCCTAATTGCCCAGCTGAGATTCCCCGAAACCTTGAGAATTCACCTTGATTTTTCTCCTTAAACCTCCAACCTTGCATGCATGAAAGTAATGGCCTAAGATAGGTTTTTCCGTACTATAAACCCTCTAATACTAGCTTAAAACGACGTAGTATAGGCCCTTAGAACTTAGGAATTACTGAAAAGCCCTTACTGAATTTGCTGAGAATAACTGTCAGAGGATCCTAACAGACGACCAGATGACTCATCACCTAGGCTCACGATCCGTTAGTTTGCTCATCAAGTTCACTGGATAATTGATCTGTCGAGGCTCCTAACGAGCGACATGATGACTCATCCCCAGAGACCATGACTCGTGGTCACTTCCCGTCAAGTACACTGGATAAATTTCACAATCTCCCTATAGAACCACCCCACGACTGACATGTCGACTCGTGGGGGCTGACCACGAGTCGTTACATCACTCGTGAGGACCTCAGTCATTCCTTTCCCTCTGGCCTCCCCACGATCCACATGATTACTCGTGGGGTCTCCTCACGAGTCATCCAACAACTCGTCCTGTGCTTGTAACATAATTTCACAATTTCTCTGTTTCAACTCTGGGTCCGATCTTTGAGATCTCGGGGTACAACAATATCTTCCCCTTGGGAACATTCATCCTCGAACGTTAGGAACACACAGAAAACATAGGAACATGAAATCATCTTAGGCAAATGATGATTATTAAAATTGAGAACTGACAGAATGACTACCTCCGAAAAGAACTACATAGCGGAACTGAATTTAGGCATCACATACATTTATCACAACATAATTCAAACTTGCACACATGAGTTGAACATGAAAATTGATTAGATAATTAAGGAAAAAACTGATACCTCAAACTGAAACTAAGCCGGTAGGGAACAAGTTGGGGTATTTAGCCATCATAGCCTCTTCGGCTTCCCATGTAGCTCCCTCAACCTGCTGGTTTCTCCAAAACACCTTCACCGAAGCTATTTCTTTGTTTCTCAGCCTTAGAACCTGACGATCCAAGACTGAAACTGGAATTTCTTCATAACTGAGGCTATCTCCCACTTCAACACTTTCCACCGGGACTACTAAAGTTGGATCACCCAAGAACTTTTTCAAGAGCGATACATGAAAGACGGGATGAACGGAAGATAACTCTTATGGCAAGTCCAACTCATAAGCTACCTAACCAACTCTTGTCATAATCCGATAAGGACCAATATAGAGGGCACTAAGTTTTTCTTTCTTTCCGAATTGCATGAATCCCTTCATGGGAGATATCTTAAGAAATACCCAATCATCAACTGCAAACTCCAAATCTCTTCTCCTCAAATCCGCATCTGACTTTTGATGACTCTAAGCAGTTTTCAATCGGTCCCTTATCAACCGAACCTTCACCATAGCCTCATGAACCGAGTCTATCCATATTATAGCTACCTTACCAACCTCAAACCATCCGATGGGCGATCTACACCTCAACCCGTAAAGAGCCTCGAACGATGCCATTTGGATACTGGAGTGAATGCTGTTATTGTAAGAGAACTCGATCAAGGGCAAGGTCATCCCAACTACCTTTAAAATCCATCACACAGGCTCTCAACATACCCTTTAGAGTTTGAATTGTCCGTTTCTCCTGGCCATCCGTTTGCGGATGAAATGCTGTGCTGAGCTTAACCTGAGTCCCAAGCCCCTTTTGGAAAGACCGCCAAAACTAAGAGGTAAACTGAGTACCTCGGTCCGAGATAATACATAATGGCACTCCATGAAGTTGGACCAACTCTTGAATGTATAATTTGGCATAATCATCTGTCGAATATGTGGTTTTGACTTGTAGGAAGTGTGCAGCCTTGGTCAACCTGTCGACCACCACCCAAATGGAGTCATACTATCAACGAGTACGAGGTAGGCCGATAATGAAGTCCATGTTAATCGCTTTCCACTTCCATGTAGGAATGTTAATATCCTTCAATACGCCTCCCGGCCTTTGATGCTTAACTGTCACTTGCTGACAGTTCGGGCATTCGGCTACGAATTCTGCAATATCCTTTTTCCTGCCATTCCACCAATATATTTCCCGCAAGTCATGATACATCTTTGTAGTACCCGGTTGGAAGAATACCTGGATCCATGTGCCTCATGCAATATCCGGTCCCTCAAGTTAGCGACATCTGGGACACATAGACGACCCTGGTACCGAAGTACACCATCTCTTCCTTAGGAGAAGACCTCCACCTTTTGACTTCGAACTGCTTCCTTTAGCTTTACTAAAATCGGATCCTCATCTTGCCTAGATTTGACATCAACCACCAAGGACGATTCTGATCCATTTTGCACAACAACGCCGCCATCGGTCGAGTCGACCAATCTAACTCCCAACCTCGCAAGTCGATGGACATCCTTTACCAACTCTTTCTTATCCTCCTCCACGTGAGACACACTCTCCATAGAGAGTCTACTAAGTGCGTCTGCTACTACATTAGCCTTACCCGGGTGGTAAAGGACACTCATATCATAGTCCTTAAGTAGCTCCAATCACCTCCTCTGCCGAAGATTGAGGTCTTTATGCGTGAACACATATTGCAAGCTCTTATGATCCATGAATACATCCACGTGGACCCCATAATAGTAATGCCACCATATCTTCAATGCAAACACTACCGCGGCCAATTCAAGATCATGGGTCGGGTAATTCTTTTCATGAACTTTCAATTGTCTCGAGGCATATACTATCACTTTCCAATGTTGCATCAACACACACCTGAGTCCGACTCTCAAAGCATCACAATACACTACAAAACCATTAGTACCCTCAGGTAGGGTCAACACTGGTGCTGAAGTGAGTGGGATCTTCAACTCTTGGAAGCTTTTCTCACAAGCCTTCGAGTATTGAAACTGAACCTTCTTCTGAGTCAACTTAGTCAATGGTGCGACAATAGATGAAAAATCCTCCACAAATATCCAATAGTAACCCTCTAGGCCTAAAAAGCTCCTGACATCTGATTGGTTCACCGATCTGGGCCAGTTCTTTACCGCCTCGATCTTCTGAGAATTTACTTTTATGCCCTCACCTGATACCACGTGGCCTAGAAATGCCACAGAGTGCAATCAAAACTCACATTTGCTGAACTTTGCATACAACTGGCGATCCTTGAGGGTATGAAGCACTATTCTCAAGTGAGTGGCATGCTCCTCCTCGCTCCGAGAGTATATAAGGATGTCATCAATGAACACAATTACGAACATGTCCAAATATGCCTTGAAAACCCTATTCATTAGATCCATAAAAGTTGCAGGGGCGTTGGTTAGTCAAAAAGACATAACAACAAATTCGTAGTGACCATATTGAGTCCTGAAAGTAGTTTTCAGGACATCACTCACCCGAACCCTGAGCTGGTGATACTCGAATTTGAGATCAATCTTGGAGAAATACTTGGCACCCTGAAGTTGGTCAAACAAATTGTCAATACTGGGCAAAGGATACCTGTTCTTGATGGTAAACTTATTCAACTGCTGATAGAGAATGCACATCCAAGGCGAACCATCCTTCTTCCGAACAAACAACACTGGTGCACCCCATTGGGACTTACTCGGCCTAATAAAGCCCTTATCTAACAGGTCTTTCAACTGATACTTCAACTCTTTTTGCTCAGCTGGAGCCATTATGTAGGGCGGAATATATATAGGCCGCGTGTCGGGAAGAAGATCTATACTGAAATCAATCTCCCTCTCGGGAGGGACACCTAGCATCAGGGAAGACCTCTGGATACTCATGTACTACTGGTACAGATTGGATACTCGGGGTTTCAGACTCCACATCCTTAACCCTAACTAGATGGTACAAAAACCCTTAGAAATCATCTTTTTGGCCTTAAGGTAGGAAACGAAGTGACCTACAAGCACAACCCAACTACCCTTCCATTCTAAGACTGGCTCACCCGGGAATCTGAACTCTACTGACTGGGTCCTACAATTAACAGAAGCATAACAAGAATACAACCAATCCATATCGAGAATGACATCAAAATCGATCATGGCTAACTCTATCAGATTTGCTGAGGTGACCTTCTGGAGGACTAAGACCGGGAAATTTCTATACACCCGTCTAGCTATAACTGAGTCACCTACTGGAGTAGAAAGTGAGAAGGATTCTGACAAGACATCGGGACTAACTCCGAAGCTACTGGCTACATAAGGTATCATGAAGGACAAGGTGGCCCATGGATCTAATAGAGCATAAACATCAACATGGAAGACTCGTAACATACCAATAACCACGTCTGGGGAGACCTCCTGCTCCTGACGGGATGCTAGGGCATAGAATCTGTTCTTGCGCTGACCGCCAGCTACACTAGTAGACGCCCCCTGATGTGCTGAGCGAGAGGGTGGGGCTGCAGAGCTAGAAGCTGGGCCACGGCCCCCAACCTGATCCTATCTCACTGCTGGACAATCTCTAAGCATGTGCCCTGGTTTCCCGCACCCAAAACACGCACCTGAACCTGCCAAGCACTGGCCTTCATGCCCTCGGCCACATTTGAGACAAGTTGGGACACCTGAATTCGTGGGTCTTCTACTCTGACCCCTCGAGCCTGATGCTCGCCCTCTCTGATCGTGCCTAGGCTGAGATGGCACACTCAAAGCGGATGATCTCTGGTAGGTCTGTTGACGGTGCCCACCTCCTGACCTAGACTAAGGAAATCTGGGATCATCAATCCTGTCCCTCTTGGCCTCTCTCTCTCTCTCGAATGTGTCGCCTCCATCTACTGGGCGTACAACACCATCTAAGGAAACTCCATTTCCTAATGGAGCATAGCAATCCTGCATTCCTTATCCAAGTAGCTCACTATCCCATGCACAAACCTGCTTACTCGTGCCCTCTGGTCGGCCACCAACTCAGGAGCATACTTCAATAGGCCGGTGAACTCAAAGGAATACTCTAGTACTGTCATCCTCCCTTGCTTCAGATTTACAAACTCAGCTGCCTTCAGCTCCCTTATCTCCCAAGGGAAGAACCGATCTAGGAATGCAACATGGAACTCTTCCCTAGTGACCGGACCTGCTCCGGCGACCTTGTTATCCTTCCAATGAAAAAACCAGATATGCGCAACCCCATTCAACTGGTAGGAGGCAACCTCTGCGCACTCAACACTACTTAACCCCATGGCCTCGGTGATCTTGATAACCTCATCTACGACTCATGCGGGTCCTCATCTACCTTGGACCCAAGAAACTCCAGCGGGTTCATCCTCAAGAAGTCTCTGACTCGAGCTTCCGCTGCACTGCTATTCTGCGGAACATACGCAATGGCCTGTTGATTGACCTGAGCGGTCAAGGCCTGCGCAAGCATCTGGATAGCGGCCCAAAACTCAGCATGGGCGGCTGGCTCTGGTGCCTGAGCCTCCTAAACCGGTGGGACCTGCTGATGCCCATGACCTATGCCATTCTCGTGGCCTTTACCGTCTCCATTCCTCCTTCCATTCATCCATCGAGGAGCCATGATTCTACAATCGCGAATAGCACGAATTAGAGGGATAGAAAGGATTTTCATTGCACGACATAGATCATGAAAGATTGGAACATTTCCTAAAATGTTTCGTAGCCTCTTCGTCATAAGTGTGGCGATCATCACACCCATGAAAAAGACTCTACTTAAGGCGGCTTTCAGGCTCCCTAGGACACTTCAAACTTATGGCTCTGATACCAAGTTTGTCACGACCCGAGAGCAGAATCGGATCATAGACACGGGACAAGGGACCCCGAGAGACCCCAAGTCAACCCATGACATAAGCATTTAACTAACTCATCAATAAACATGAAGAAACACAATCATAAACTCAACGGAAGTCTAACTTAACATAGCAAAAAACTGAATGTCTGAAGCTGAATACATGTCTAAGTCTGATAAGCCTCTAATCTAGATGAGATAATGGGACAACACCCCCAACTAGCTCAACAATAATGAAACTGAAAACACATCCAAGGTAACTGAAAGTATAGTCCTTGAAAGATGAGGACTCACCAATCTAGCAGGTACTAACTCTAATAGCATCTACGAACAGAGTTGAACCTGTGATATGGATCCTGCATCATGAAATGATGCAGCATAGAAGGTATGCGGTCAGTACGTGAAACGTATCGAGTATGCAAGGTAAGTAAAACCTCTTTGCTAACATAAATCATTTAAAACAATTCATACATATCATAAGCTTTTAAGAGTAAGTATAAAACGACATGCATTCATTCTGAAATCGTACTCTTATCATAACGTTTTCATGCATGGCTTTAGAACCTCATAACTGACTCGAACGACTCAAAGTTAAAACATAACATTTATATCAAAAGCTGGACATGAGTAAAACCTTACTTTTTGAACTTGCATGCATAAGATAGTTATCATGAGTAATGGATATGCAAGTTCAAATGATATAGACAGTGGGAGACTCGTTACTTTACAGACATACCACGATAGAGCTTATGTGGTCCCGACTATTACACTCAAGTGGGCAGAGCCATCCAAAATCTTGTCAGGGCTAAAGACGCTACCATGATATCGATATCAAGTTGAAGGGCCAATCGAGCCAGGGATAGCTCACAAGGGAGGTCCCATTAATACAATAGTATCAACCTATGTTGGCGCGTAGTTCTGAGGCATAGGGTAATCGACCCTTAACCCGCTTGGTGTTAGACTCGTCTCTCAAAATATGCAATGCTCTACATCGTATATAACGAAGCTCAACATCGTCTAGTGACAAAGCTCAACATGAAATCTTGCACAATTCAAAATCGTATGAAATGAAACTCAACATTTTCTATTGACAAAGCTCAATAATGACCTACATCTCAATTATGAAGTCATGCATATGAGAAGCTTTATTTCAAAACATACCACAAGCTCAATCATAGGTGGGAGCATCTACTCCAAATCATGTGGTAAGCTACGTAAGGAAATATTCACTCCGCATACCACAAGATAGAATTTATAATAATAATAATAATAATTGAGGAAATTTCA
>JACEIK010001393.1:124999-157495 GCA_018107945.1 Datura stramonium
GGCGTAATCAGGCGATAATTTAATATACCTTGCGTGCTTCCTCTGTTCTCTCTCACGTTCTGGAAATTATTTGATGGTTAAAGAAATAAACCGAAGTGGGAGCATATATATAATTGTCACTATAAATCACATTCAGGGAATGCGATTTATAAGTCGCATTCCTAGAATGCGATTTATAAGTCGCATTTTGCCTTGCGACGCGCCGACTTGGCGCTTGTCCGATCTTTCCCCGGGCCTTTTTCTAGCATGTGTGGCTTTCAAATATGCTTAACCAACACGCGTATAGGCCGTCTATGCACCGGAAATTTACGGGGTGTAACATTTACGGCACTTTCGACGCTTAAAACCAAGAAGTTATGCACATTCCAAGTATGTTTATGTAGATATGATGTGTTTGTGTTGAATATTCCAGGAAACCAGGTTCGGAATGGGAAATAGGTTAAAGAAGAAAAGGACAAAACTGAAGGTTGCCAGGCATGTCACGAGTTGTTGTCCCAACGAAATACTCGTGCTTGGAGTTATTGGAAGAAATTAAAGATAGATGAAGAAGGGAATAGTGCACTCAACGGATTGAAGGCATGACTCATTACGTCTGGTAACGAGTCGTTAAGCCAGTCATGAAGACTGAGAAGAGAAATTCTGAGAAAAATCTAGTGAAGGCAATGACAGGTCTGACGAGTCCTCAGGTGTTGAGATGACTCATCAGGAGAGCACTAGGATGAATCGTCAGGTGCACTGGAAGTTTGGTGAATCAAGACCACGAGAGGCCTAACGACTCGTGCCCATCCACGACGAGTCCTTAGGTGACCCATTACCACGACTGGGCCTATTCCTGAAGATGGATTATTTTCACTTGCCACGACTCGTTACATGGCCCGTTACCCCTGCCGACCAGGAATCAAAATTTAGTTAGGAGAAGAATTGTTTCGAACTATAAATACAATGTTTAGGTTTATTTTTAGTACGAAGTTATTTTTAACAACTTTCACATGAATTCTAGTGTTGTGAAAAATTGTTCTTGGGTCAAGAAACAAAGTTTACAATTTTGTTCTTGATTTTGGGCATTAATCAATATTGGAGTTTTTTTCATCAAGTTTGGAGTTATATTCAATTTACTTGGTTTTCTTCTACGAATTTTTGTAAATTACAATTATGATTTATCAAATATTTTGTGGTTATGATTATTCAAACATGAGTAGCTAAACCCAAAACTAGGGTTGTGGGAACCATGATGAATTAACATACATAGGTGACACACTTAGTGATTCTTGAACGGGGTTTAATGCATGTATTGTTTCTTCCTTCATCTTACATATTTCTTAATGGTTGCAAATGTTGGAACTTGTCTTATTCTTACTTACCGGATCAAGGGAGTATTGAATGGGAAAAGGGAATAACAACGGAGATTTGAGGTTGTCAACCCTCATCTGATAGTTTGAACTTGTTCGGGGATAGGTAATCCAATATTAAGGGTAAGGGTTAATTAAGGATACACCCGTATACAGACCAAGTTACGTGGTGATAATCATCTAGATAGGGTACCAACCATTTAGGTGAACCTAACTTACCGATATTGCATGTTAAACATCGTAATAGATCACTAGTGCAAAAGCCTTGTGGTTATGAAGTCTTGGGGAACACAATCCTAGTCAATTTGTTGATTGAACAAACTTAATTTGACTTAAGCATTTAGTAGTTTTTACTCTTGTTTAGTATTTTATTTCTTTCCCCCATTGGAAATAAGTAAACCGGTAGTAATAGCCATTCACATTAACTCAAGTTCTTTCCATATTCCCTGTGGGATCGACCTCAACCTTCGTTGGGTTCTATATTTGACATTGACCGCTTTATAACCGCTTTATATCTCAATTGCAAGTGTGCAATTTGGGTGACATCAATTTTGCGCTGTTGCCGGGGGAATACGTGACTATGGCTTTTGTTAAAATTGTGTTTGCTTTACTGTTTGTTCTTATTTCCCTTTTTATTTTTCTTTGTTGTTTTTTGTTTTAATAGTTCTTAGGTTCATGGCTCAAAATAGGACAAGGAAAATCCTCGCTCAAACGATCAAAAACTTGAGCGTAATAATCGGTGAAACTTCAGAAGAATGGCCAACATCCAAAAGCAAAAAATTAGATTCAAGCTATCAAGAGAATGTTGGATGAGGAACAGCTCGAGATAGAGATGCAGGATGGCTTAGGTTGCTGAAGAGCAACGTCTAGCTTTGTTTGAAATAGAGTGAGCTAGAAGGCACAGAGGTTCGTAAACAGACATCGTATTTTCAATTGAGGATGATGATGCCGATAGCTGCACGTGTTTGCCACTGAGCTATTTTCCCTCTCCCCTGTCATTGGGGAAAAGTTTGATATTACTAGTGCTATGATCCAATTACTCAACACATGGAATATTTATGTCATACAACCGATGATGTCCATACTACTTGACAAATTTGTGGGTATCGTAAGGCATATAAGCAACTGGAGTGAGCTAGGCTGCACCCAGACTGAGGTTATTTCCTTTCATTAGGGAGAGTAGGTTGGCTGAGCTTCCAAACACCATCACTATTTGGGGAGCTTAAGAGAGCTTTTTCTGAAAGATTCTTCCCACCTTCCAAAGTGTTGCAATTGAAAGATGAGGTGATATATAACTTCATGTGCAATTGAATTCAGAACCTCAAGAGGCATGGTTGCATTTCAACAAGAAGCTCATAAGGGTGCCCAACCACAGGATTCCAAATGATACATTGTTGGAGATGTTCTATAGGTCTATGAATGCTAACACCAAGGTGGTGGCTGATACTGTCTCCCGGCGGTCCTTTATGAGTCACAAGAGGTGCAAGTTGCTGAGTTACTTTGACAGAACCAATTAAAACTAACTGCGCATGGCACACAAGAGCTGAGTTCCGGCTTGTTCTTATGCGGTAGGTATGTCTGCAGAAACAGAATAAAGGATGAAGAAATAGATCAAGAAATTGCTGAGATAAAGACCAGTCAGTTTCGTTGGTGAATCATGGAGCTTCCTGAGCTGAGAAAGTTAATGTTGTAGGTTCTCAAGGAAAGGCCTCGAGAAATGACGGAGGTGAATCTGAATTCTATGAGGAAGCTAACTATTTGAATGATCAAAGGGCGGGTTTCTGGACCAACACCCAAGGGTCTAACCAAGACTCTTGGTGTCAAGGTCAATGGAACGAAGGTCAAAACTATTACAAGGATAAAAATTACAACTGAGGCCATTACAGAGATAATGGAGACTGGAAGAAGTGTGAGGAGTACAAGAATGATAGAAGTGGTCTGTATGTTCCACCAAAGAACCGTGAGCCAGAGTCTAGTGGCTCGAGGGTTGAAGACATGTTGTCCAATGTACTTCAAGAGATGGAGAAAACAGATAGCCATTTTAAAGAGCTTTCAAATATTATTTTCTGTATGACCAAATTTGGCACCATATTTTTGTGGCTATTAAGCAGATTGATGCAGCAGCTGACCAGATGCTGGTTGCGATTACCTTAGAGATAGAAAGGCACACTTCCCAAAACACAATGCAAAATTTGAAAATAATGGCCACCAGATTGTGGTCACTACCAGGAGCGGAACGCAACAGTTGATCCTCCGATGCCGGTTGTGATTGATGAAATAGAAGAGCCTGTATTAATTAATTATGACAGGATGTTAGATTCCAAGGATCCAACTTTGGTTGGGATTCACAGGAAGATTTCTTCTAGTAATGTAAAGGAGCATGGATCTGGAAATGAGAAGGAGAAGGAGACACAAAATGCAGTTCACACCAATCCCTAGATTCCTCCTCGTTTTCCACAGTGGTGTTGAAGAAAAAGGTCGAAGAGGTAAGTATTATTTGACCGAAATACATACACTTAGTGCACGTTGGTCGTACTAGTACTAAAGTGGCTTATTTGTGTATTACAATATCGATCCCACATGGACTGAACTATGGTACAATTAATTCATATGTTTAAGAACGATATTTATGAATGCAGACAATCAAATAAATAATGTTTTATGAGCGAAATTTCAAAGAAATGAGAATCTAAGTCAAGATTATAATTTGAGTCTTGAAATTAATAGCAATGAACAAGTTGAGGTTAAGACAAACATGCAAGGATGTAATTTATTAATTCACTAAGCTAATCTCTCTCTTCGGTTGCTAGTCGAATTAATTGCCTATGGATTGGATCTTCGACTATCCAATTTAAGAATCATGAGACCTTATTCTACATTTCTGCAGTAGATATAAGAATTACATGCTCTAGCTATACATAACCGATTCTGTAATTGACTAATAAAGACTTTCAGATATATTTCTATTCTGAATGTAACCTACCAAGAAAAGATCATACTCCTACTAATTCTGCCACATCCGTCCACCTTTTCCTTTTTCAAAATAAAAATTGGATTTATAGATACACATTAACATTGGTCAAACTTTAATGCAGTAAAATAAGAATTGATAGAACCATTAGAAAAAGATGAAACTGAATGATCAACAATTACATTCCCCTACAATTATCCTTAACCTCAAGAAGAAGTGAATTAGCCACCATTTGGTGTAGATTAAAAATTCTCTGGGCTGGTGAATTTACACAAGCAATTGAAATTAAAGAGAAAGAGAAGAGAATAAATCTCTAGAATTCTTGTCCTCTCAACTGCCTGTAACCCAATGTTCATACAAGGTTAGAGTTTCATCGAGCTAGGTGGTTCCCATGCAGACTCTGCAAACATGTGGCAAAAAGTAATACAAAAAACAGAAATAAAAGTCCAGGAAAGAATTTCAAGTGCAACCTTCATCAGACTGCAGCATCGCTATCATGCATCTCTAGAATGTGGCTGGTGCATTGCATAGACTAAATGGCATCCGCCTGAAAGCATATGTGTCCCATAAGACACATGTGGGGCAGACTTAGTCCTCCTAAGCCATATTTGGTTATGTTTCTAATATCCATCAAGGAAACAATAATATTCTTGACCTGCCAACCTATCCAATATCTGATCAATAAATGGGATAGGATAATGATCTTTCCTCGTGGCCTCATTGAGCTTTCTGTAATACATGCACCTGCCAGCCTGTGACTGTGCGTGTAGGAATCGACTCATTGAGCCAAGCAGACCACGGTCATCCCTCCTTTCTTTGGGACACTGAATGGGACTCACCCATTCACCGGCTCAAATGGTGGGGATATACCACACATGCGTCCATCCACTTGATCACTTCCTTCCTAACTACATCCTTCATCACCGGATTCAACCTGATGTTGTACAGTTGAGCTTTTGATCCTTCCGATAAAAATCTTGTGTGTGCAAAACGTTGGATTCACCCCCCCACGTCTAAAATTTGCCAACGCATTGCTTTCTTCCTACTTGAGGACCACTAATGCATCATTCACTTGTGCCTCTGTCAGTTCTGCAGGAAATGATGACTGGCAAGGTGTCATCTTCCCCCAAAATACATACTTTAGATGTGGAGGCAATGTCTTCAACTCCAATTTTGGTGTCTCCTCAATTGATGGTTTGGTAATATTCAAGGAACTCATCAATGGTTGAAAGTCTTGCTTCCCGGGAAACCATTTTGGTTCGTTCAGCATCTACACCATCTCATACGTAGCCCTGTCTCCGAAATGATCGGAGCCCATCAAAGCTCTCTCTCCAATGGGACCTGAGAGTCAACAATCGGAAGAATTGCTTCCTGATTTAGCACATTAATTGCTGATAGCTCTCATAAATGGCCGGAAGCTTCATGGCCTTGTACACATCAAAAACCTCTACTTTATCATGCGCTCGCATGGTTAGCTGCCCAGCAGCCACATCAATCAATGCTCGCCCGGTTGCTGCTAGAGCGACGTCCTAAAAATAAATGGCTTCCGCATCTGGCTCAAACGTAATAATAAAATCCACCGGGAAAATGAGGAGCCCACTTGCACTAGCACATCCTCCACAATACCATCTGGTCTGGCCAAAGAACGGTCAGCTAGCTGCAAGATCACAGAAGGTCTAGGATGCCCAGCCCTAACTTCTGGAACAATCGGCTGCCGGCATCAAGTTTATGCTTTCTCCCAAATCACATAATCCGCGAGCTCGAATACTTTGCTCGATTGTGATCTGAATGGTAAAGCCCCAGGGATCCTTGAGTTTGTCGGCAACCTGTTCTATATCCGGGAAGTGCACTCCTCAGTGGGCGCCACCGCAAAGTATACTCCGTCAATCTGCTTTTGTTTTCAATATGTCCTTGATATTTTGCATATTTCAAAGACTGTGAAAACATCAACCAATGGTAAATTAATGTGTAACCGCTTTAGCACTCCATGAACTTTAAAGCAAACTTTCATTATGCTTCTTTAACTTGAGGAACGGGGGTGGTGGTCTTTCTGTTCAACTTCCTTTTCCTTCCCTCACATCATCATGTTCCCCATCTTTTTTCCATCAAGCCAAGATTGTTGAGGTGCTCATTTTGGTTCCACCTCCTGTTGTAGTCCACTTGTGGTCACTGCATTGACCTGCTTGGGATTTGGGTCAGTATCACCGGTAGTCCTCCCTGGCCTGGTGTTTTGAGCCCAAATAATTGTCCAAACCGCTACTACAACACCTTTGTAGCTAACCTGGCCGACATTTTCATGTCAACCGCTAATTTCACATAATCATCCTGCATTTGCGCTTGGTTAGCTATAATTGCTTTGAACATGTCTTCAATGTTGTTGGGGTAGTGGAGGAGGCATTGGTTTCCTTTGTATTGAGACTAAAAATTCTGATGCCCCCTATTTCGCACGAACTGACATTCAACTCTATCCTTGATGGCTATTACTACACAAAGAGAAATTCGGATGATTTCTTTAATTTGGGTTGTAACTGTTGCCATACTGTTGGATTATTATTCCTCTGGCCGTGCCCAACAAAATTTACCGAGTCTGATTGTCACCACAACACCTGCTGAGGCTCATTACTCCCACATACTACACCATACCCGATGAACCTGCATTGACTGGCCAGGAAGCTGATTCAAGCTCATACTGCTGAAGTGGGTGTTGAGTTGATCTTTGCACCGCAGCTATCTGTGCAGCGATAGCTGTAAAACCATCCACCTCAAAGACTCCTGCCGCTCTTTTGTTCTCCTCGTGATGAGTCCGCATTCCATTATAGATTTCCCTGTGAAATACGATTTAACAAAGTATAAAGTCTCATAAGTCTTTCCAATGCCTTCCCCCAGCTGTTGAGTCTAACAAAATTTTATATGTGGTTCCAAACCTCAATGAATGTATGCACCAAACATCATTAGACTGGTGATGGTGAGGACAACTTTAACATTAATTTGAATCTTTCCCAAGCTTGATACAAATTCTCACCCTCTCTTTGTTTAAAACTTAGAATCTTACATCTAAGTCTGATGTCTTCCAAGATGGAAAGAATCGTATCAGAAACTTTCTTGCAAGATCATCCAAGTAGTGATAGGAGTTCAAGTGGCTCCGCCTTTCAACCACCTCTTCTTTGCTTCACCCAATAATGAGAATGGGGAATAATGTAAGCCTCACGTACTCGGATGATACTCCAGAGGGAATAGGTGTCACATATCTCCAAAAAGTTTTGAGATGTTGTTGTGGACTCATGAAGGAGACCTGTGAATTGCCCGCCGGTGTGCAACAACTCCACCATGTTTCTGCTTGCTCGAACTTCCTCCTGGCTCTGGTCTGTGAATACAGATGTAACATTGTTTGCATTTGGGATTGCCACTGCAGACCGGCCTTGCTTTCATCTCCTTGGGCACTAAACCTGCCCTCACAAGTGGTGGATCCTGTTACTTCGCACTGCCCTGGCCTTAGCAACTGCAGCTTCTTCTTTAAAGCTTCCTTCTTGGCGATGAAATTGTCTCTCTCGCTCTATAAATGAATCCACCAACTTCTTATCTCTTGCCATGTCTGTGTTATTAATTTAATACCTGCAAGAGAAAGGCTAAGACTTATGTTGTCAACACTTATATTAAAATTTTTAAATCAACACTAAAAATAAATTTACCAATTGCCAGTCCCTGGCACGGCGCCAAAAACTTATTCGACTGAAAACTACACGCAAGTGCACGTGGTCGTACAAGTAGTAAAGTGGCTTATTTCAATCCAAATATCGATCCCACAAGGAATGAACTACAGTATTGTTAATTAATCAGAAGCGTTAGTGAACGACATTCTATGAATGCGCATAACCAAATAAATAATAATGTTTTATGAGTTAACATTTACTAAGTAATGAGAATCTAAGTCAAGATTATAATTTGAGTCTGAACAATAGCAATGAACAATCTGAGGTTAAGACAAACATGCAAGGATGTAATTTATTAATTCTAATCTCAATAATCTTCTCTTCGGTTGCTAGTCAGGAAATTAATTAATTGCCTATGGATTGGATCTTTCGACTCTATACAATTTAAGAATCATGAGACTTTATTCTACATTTCTATGATATGTACCACATGCTCTCAGCCATACATAACCGATTCCATAATTGACTAATAAGACTCGTGATATATTTCATTCCGAATGTAATCTTTTTCGCCAGGCGCCTAAGAAAAGATCATATCCTACCAATTCACATCTGTCCAATTCCTTTTCAAAATAAAAATTGATTTATAGATATATTAACATTGGCCAAGCATTAATGAAGTAAAACAAGAATTGATAGAACAACCATTGAAGAAAAGACGAAAATCAAATGATCAACAATTAAATTCCTCTACAATTATCCTTAACTCAAAAAGAAGTGAATTAGCCACTCATTTGTGATTAAACATCCTCAAATAAGTAGAATTCATAACATACTGAAATTCAAGAGAAAGAGGAAGAGAATAACCCTAGACTTTTCGTCCTATCAACTCCTGTAACCCACGTTTGCTCTCACCGAAGTCGTAATGTTCAAAATAAACCTAAGTGTGCTATTTATACTATTGAGAATTTTTCCCAGAATAACAAGCAACGTGGCACGGAGGCATCGCGGAGCATTCCCCCGTGCCACGGGGGATTCGCGGACCCTCACTGGAAATTGGCTCCCAGGTAATTGCACCTCAACGTGGCACGACTTGTATCATGGAGCCATGCCTCCGTGCCATTGTGCTATCGTGCACCTTCACTGGAACTTGAGGTTCCAGGTAATCACACTCAACGTGACACGGAGTGCATCGCGGAGCACTACCTCCCTGCCATGGAGGTAACGCACCCCACTGGAATTTGACATAATAAATTCTTCCAAGGCAGAATGCCTCCGCGATGGTAGCGTGACACGGCGCCATCACGGAGCCCCATTTTTTGCCACTTCTTCAACTTCCACTTTTTCCCCAAGTCCATTCCCGCACATCACCAACATATATATTAGCTTCCAAAATTTCCTTTTTCCTGCAAAACAACACTAATCATGTTGGTTAGTATAAATTCACATTTAACTAAGAATCACATGAGAATGTACACACATAACAATAGATAATAAGTAGAAATGAAGCATTTGAGTATCACTTCTGCATGCTATTCTGCCCAAGATCAAGTATCACAAGTTCATTTCCATGTTGGAAACAATTGTCCATGAACATCCTATTAGTTTAGGCACTTGATCAGATGCTTGGCGCTAAATTCATGAAGGACCTTGTCACTAGAAAGAGGACTCAGAGTTTGAAACCTATAGATAATTTGCACCATTGTAGTGCAATAGCATCTCGTTCTCTTATTCGAACAAAAGAAGACCCTGGAGCATTCACTATAATAACATGTGCACTATTGGAGCCTTTAACTTTTCTAAGGCTCTATGTGATCTAGAGTTAGTATTAACTTGATGTCATTAGCAGTGTTCAGATAGTTGGGCTTGGGATCCCCCAAACCGACTATAATGTGACTTTTGATGGTAGGTCGTACGATGAAGAATCCAGTGGGAATTCTATATGATGTTCTAGTGAAGGTGGAGTCCTTTATATTTCTGGATGATTTTGTCATCCTAGAACGTGAAATTGATTTTGAGCTCCCCATCTTAAGTACTCATTCCTTCACCGACGTGTTATTGTAGATATGTGATCTGGATAGCTCAAATTCGTTGAACAATGAGGCATGACATCGTTAATATATGCAGATCGGGATGAAGCAACCTAATAATATGAGGGTGGTCTTCGTAATTGATGTTGTGGAACTTGAGTTCCCAATTATGTCTATGGAGGAGTTATTGATTCGGGATGAAGCGTTAAGCTGGAGGAGATCCATGGGGGTGAGGAGATTGTTAATGCACTCGCTGGCATGGGGCATACACTTGTGCTCCAAAAGAAGATTGATCTAGTCTGAAGAATCGGGTGACCGCACCATCCAAGCTTCATTTATTGAGGAGCCTGGGTATTGGAGCTCAAAGCACTCTATCACATTTGGCAGGTAGTATGTATTTTTGGGAGCTAGTAATAATTTTTACCTGGCCATTGTTGTGTACTGACTTGAGGAATGGCAAGTGGAGGCTTTGGTCTCCATTTTTAAGAGATATGAAAAAATCCTATTGGGTGGACCATTGCAGATATCATTGGAATCCCAACCGGTATTTGCACTCACAAGATCTAGCTAGAGCCAAATTGTATTTCGAGTATCGAGCATCATCGTAGGTTGAACCCACCTATGCAAGAGGTGGTCTAGAAGGAAATCATCAAGTGGTTGGATCCAGGTGTGGTTTATCCTATTGCAGACAGCAAATGGGTGAGCCCAATCCAATGTGTACTGTAAAAGGGAGGAATCAATGGTGAACCCAAACAATACTAACAATAAGCTCATTCCTCTAAGCACTAGTCACTGTTAGATAGTATGCATGGATTACAGGAAGCTGAACCATTGACGCAAAAAGATCACCTTCTGATACCATTCATGGACCAGATGTTAGATAGACTTGAAGGAAGAGGATGGTACTGTTTCCTTGACGGTTATTCGGGGTACAACTGACTTTCTATAGCCCTTGAAGACCGAGAGAAGACCACGTTCACTTTCCCTTTATGGTACATTTTCTGAAGAGGTTGTCTGGGTTATGCAACCCAGCTACTTTCAGGGTTGCATGATGTCCATATTTTCTGACATGATGAAAGACATCACCGAAGGCTTATGGATGAATTTTCGTGGTGGGGTGATTCATTCGAAAGTGGCTCATTTGAACAAGGTGCTGCAGAGATGTTAAGAGACCAACTTGGTGCTTAATTGGGAAAAGGCCATTCTTCATGGTCAAGGAAGGTATAGTTCTCGGCCACAGGATTTATGGTAAGGGTATTAAGGTGGATAGAGCTAAGATTGATGTTATTTCCAGTTTACCACCCCCAATTTGTATAAAAGGTGTTTGAAGTTTTCTAGGTCATGCAGGGTTTTTATAGAAGATTCACTGGTGACTTCTCGAAGATTGCACATACTTTGTGTAAACTGCTTGATAAAGAGATGAAGTTTGTTTTTGATGAGGAATGTCTGAAGGCATTTGAATGCCTTAAGTGAGAGATTGACCACGCCCCCTATTATAGTGACACCTGACTCGTCTTTGCCTTTTGAGGTCATGTGTGATGCTAGCAATGTAGCCCTAGGAGCTTCTGTTGGGTTAAAGGCGTGAAAGGATTTTTCATCCGATTTATTATGCTAGTAAGGCTCTAAATGTAGCTCAAAAAAATTATATCGTGACAGAATGAGCTGTTGGTTGTAATTTTTGCATTTGAGAAGTTTCGGGCATACCTACTTGGAACAAAGGTGATAGTCCATACAGACCATGAAACTCTAAGATATCTCGATGGAAAAGAAGGATGTCAAGCCACGGTTGATTCGATGGGTTCTCTTGTTACAAGAGTTCGAGTTCGAAGTAAAATACCAGAAAGGGAATTAAAAATTAGGTGGCAGATCACTTATCAAGATTGGAACCTGATGCAACACTCCTCTCTCTTGAGATGAGCATCACATATATGATGCGTTCCTGCATGAGCTTGTTCTAACGGCCTCACAATATCTCATCCCATGGTTTGCATACTTTACTAATAATCTTGTGAGATGTTGTACCGAAGCACTTATCTTTTCACCAGGGGAAGAAGTTTATGTCTGATGTGTAGAAGTTTTTCTGGAATGAGCCCTACTTATATTGCATATGTGCTTATGGGGTTATTCGGAGATGCGTGTCTCGAGGTAGAGATGTTGAGTATATTGGAGGCCTGCCACTCATCCCTTTTGAGGCCACCACAAAGGATTCACAATCTACAAAATTCTCCAATGTGGGTATTATTGGCCAACCATTCACTGCAGGATGCGCATGATTTGAAGTTAAGTGTACGTCACGTATGTCAAATGCAAGGAGGCATATCACAAAGGCATGAGCTCTCTACTTCCATCTGGTCATTGAGTTATTTGATGTATTGGGGAATTGATATCATGGCCCATTTGTGAGATCAAACGGATGAAGTACATAATTGTTGTTTTTGACTATGTTTCAAAATGGGTGGAAGCAGTTGCATTTCCAAATAATGAAGGGAAGAGTGTCACATCATTCTTGAAGGAAATATATTTCCTAGATTTGGGACTGATAAAGTCTGAAAATCATGTATATGTCTGAAAGCTAATTACAACCGATGAGTTGTCGGGACAAGCTCCCAATAACTCCAAATATAAATAAAGTGAAACAGAACTCAAAGAAATAATCTTCATCCTCAAAATATTAGGACTCACCACTGAAACCGCTAGGAAAGTCTGAACGAGGACGGCTAACGGTGTTATGTCTTATCCTGTGAAGCTACTACAAATGATACAACATAAAAGGTATGCGCCAAGATTGAATGTACCGAGTAAGCAGGAGAAAACATAACACGGGATATAATAACTGGAACTAAATGACAAGCACTGACCAACTGAAATCCTGCACTAAAATAATCTTAGATATATTAAATGGTCAAGATGACCTTTGTCTAATAATCAAAGACATGCCCTAAGTCCAACTACCGAAATCAAGTAATCGCGATCAATCATTCTGACTCGATTACTCTTAAGTCTGAACTGAACTGACTAGTGGGAGAGTCTATAACCGACATATAACCATGTGAGCTAAACGTGTAGTTCGATGTAAACGCCCCATTGGACTCAATATACTGCCAGGTTATAAAGGCATGAACTGTGATTACAAATATGGGGCCATGATGCCAATAAAACTGTAACTTATGGTGGAACGTAGTTCTAGGAATCTGGGTACGCTAAGATCTGCTTGGTGGTAAGTCTTGCTCCCACTCAGATATTTCTTAGACTGACTACTAAGCCGATAGCTCAAAAATGGGGCGCAAAGACTAGTCAGGAATACCTATCTCGAAGCACCTTGAGAGTCTTATTGGACCGGATTTTGTAACTGGGTTCTAAGCAAGTCAGAACTATTTATCCGGAAGCATAACCGTCTAAAGAACAAACTAAAATTCTGAAGTTGGGGTCCTAAGGTTGGTCAAGCTTCATCTGAAAGTGTCACACCTCCTAAAGAACGGCTAAAACTGATTCAAGGCATAACTCTGATAATTGGGAGGTACTACTGACACTGAGAATTTTGTAGTCAAACTGATCATCTTACATTTCTAACTAACCCTGAGGGTTCTAACCTTGACTCAAACTGAACTAGCTATTATGCAAATAACTAAGATTTCAGTTCATACTAACAATATGGAAGCCTAACGTTTATAGAATCAACCAACAAGGAAGACTAACCCAACAGGAAAAATTCTAAGTGGTCTTATTCAACATTAAAAGCAAAGTCATCCTTACAAGAAAGAGCATTTATATGATATTTAGTTAATGGAGAATATCCAATGATCAACTTAGAACATATTTCATAAGCTATACGGAATCTGGCATATAATCTATCCAAGCATTCCAGCTTCTCAGGGGTAGACTTCACTTTAGGGGAACAACATCAACATAGTCTTAACTGATGGGATCATATCTAAATAAAACATGTATAACATTCTACATGAATTTAAAGAAATATGATATATATTCCTTCACATTCGAAAACTCGGGGCAAGAATTCGTGGAGAACTAGGAGGGATTTTGGGGACACAAGAGAAGAACTATTCTCTTGTTGATTTCCCATTGTTCGGTTTAGAAATTCCTTGGAGAAGAAATCTTTGACTCCGCTTCCAATGGAGGAGGAACCTCAGTCCCGCTTGAGAGGAAAAGCTTACGTTATTTTTCTGAAGATTAGCAGGAATAAGGGGAAAAACTGATTAGCCTCTAAATCCCATAAAAAATAAATCCAAAACGACGTAGGGCTTAGGAGTTCAGGAGGCTAGGGAATTATGGAAACACCCTTAGGAAATTTGCAGGAAAAATGACTCCCCGCCATTCTCACGAGACACTCCATGATTCGTGAGGTAAAGGACGACTCGTGGGTCAATTCGTTATGTACACTAGAAGTTTCACTTTCTTCAACCTTACCAACGATTGATTTCACGAGTCGTCTGAAACTCAACGACTTGTGGTCACCTTCCATCAACCACACCGTAAAACCTCTAGGGGTCACCATGGTACCATGACTCGTGTGTCCCAAACGAGCCGTGGTGTGGACTCGTTAAGTACACTTCCTGATTTCCAACCTTGAGCCAACCCTAGAATTATTCATGGTAAAGACCATAACTCATGGTCACACCTGTGGTCACTCAAAGTTTTCCCAAATTTTTAACCAAGTCCCAGCCTTTCCCAAGGAGTCACTTCATGACTTGTGGTTTCATCCCACGAGTCACAGGACGACTCGTTCTTAGATCTGGGCAGAAAATTCTATTTTCTGTCAACTCCCGGGTCTAGTTCTAGAGTTTCTGGGGAATTATAACATAGGACATAAAGAAACCTATAGGCACAGTTGAATTACCCTTCCACACTAGGATGACTTGAAATTTGAAACTCCACGATAATAACTTACAATTTAATGGCTAGCAAGAATACAACCAATCCATGCTAAAGATAACATTAAAATTGGTCATGTCTAACTCTACTAGGTCAGTTGAGGTAACTTTCTAGCGACTGTGATAGGGCAATTTCAATATACCCATCGATCTATAACTGGCTCAATGACTGGAGTAGAGACTGAGAAGGGTTCTAATAGGATTTCGATAATGACACCAAAATGACTGCAACATAGGAGTCATGAAGGATAATGTGGCCCCTAGATCTATCAATGCATAAAAATCAAGATAGAATACTCGTAACATACCCATAACCATATCGAGTGAGCACTCCTACTCCTATCAAGATGAAAGTGCATACAACCTGTTTCCGCACCGTCGTCACCTATACTAGTGGATGCATCTTGCTGAGCCGAGCGTGTCGCTAGAGCTTTGAACTAGTGGTTGGGTCACAACCATTACCATGGCCCTGCCTGAAGGGTAATCTCTGAGCATGTCTCTAGACTTCCCACACTTGGGCACATGCTTGAACTACAAGCACTCTCGTGGTGTGCCTCCTACCATATCTCCCACAAGCTTGAATGTTGGGCTCTCCTGACATGCTCCACTGACTTCTAGAGCCTAATGTTCTACCCCTATGATCATGTATAGGTTTGGATGGAACACTGGTTGATGACTCACTAGGGCTGATAACCTCTGTTGAAACTGGGGATGATGTATGCCACTGGAACTCTACTGGGAATGTCCATAGTTCCCTGTCCTAGCCCTCTTAGCCTCGCTCTCCTTCTCCTTCATCCACTCCGCCTCTATCTGCTAGGCATATATAATCAACCAGGAGAAATCTATGCCATTGTCACTGATCAACATGGCGGTCTTGCACTCCTTGACCAAGGAATCTGCCACTCTATTCACAAACCTGCTCACATGATTCCTAGGATCGAAAACCATCTTCAATGCCTACTTGGACAACCGAGTAAACTTTAAAGCATACTCCTGGACAGTTTTGTGGTTCTGCTTCAAGTTACCAAACTCCGCCTTCTTTTCCTCTATCAACTCCCTAGGGAAGAACGTGTCCAAGAAAGTAGTCACGAACTCATCCCAACACACGGGAATTTCTCCCACTCCCCTACTATCCTTCCACTAACAGAACCATATATGAGAAACCCCCTTCAGCTGATACAAGGCTAAGTCTGCACTCTCTTCTCCAATCACCTCCATAATCTAGGTGATCTTCTGCACCTCCGCAATGAACTCATGCAGGTCCTCATCCACCTTCGACCCTAGAAACTCAAGTGGGTTCATCTTGAGGAAGTCTCGTACTCTCGTTACTGCTGCGTTCCTATTCTAGGGAACAATGGGCCATCACCTGCTGTTTGGCCTAAGCGGTCATGGCCTGTGCCAACATCTGAAATGCCGCTCGAAACTCAGTATGAGTGACCTACTCGGCCAAGGGATCTGTTGGAGTTGATGGAGATGGATAATTCCCATCTCTGTTACTGTTGACATGGCCATTTCTTCTACCATTAACTCGGTGTGAAGGCATATTTCTGCAAATACATATGGCACAAGTTAGAGGAATAGAGAGGTACTTCATCGCAAAACATAGATCATGAAAGAAAGGAAATATCCTAAAATGTCTTTTAGCCTCTTCCCCATAAGTGTGGCGCGCTTCATACCATGGAAAAGAGTCTACTTAATGTGGCTTTCAAACACCCTAGGACACACCTAAACCTTTTCTTTGATACCAAGTGTGTCACAACCTGAGCTAGGACCCCGGGTCGAGACACGGGACCTAGAACCAGGAGTGGCTCCAAGCTAACCCATGGTATACACATAGCATGACTTAAATCATAATCAAGTAGAAAACAACATGAATATGAATAAGCAGAAGACTAAATATCATAAAGCGTATATCAAACGGTAACATCACAATGTTGAATCTCAAAGATGAACTTTGGCTTGGCTTCTACAACTTTGGGATGCTTCATGACTAATTCAGAAATTACATGCTTTGGCTCTAACCTTTATGCCACTACAAGTTCTGCTTCTAACTTCTTACCCTTTTACGATGCCTCCTCTAGCTCTCATTCGTTCGTCAGAGTGATAGCACTAACATTCTCTTTTAGATTCTTATATATGTTACTGAGAAGTGCCTCTTGTAGTGTAGCAATCTACGCTATGTTCATTTTCCCCATTTGGCTCTCAAAGTCGTGAATGGAATTTTTCATTTCATTTACAACCGATATTTGTTGGGAGATTCACTGCTTTATGGTCTCATGTAAAGTACTATTTATCTGTTGAGCCTTTGTTCATTGGAAAATATTTTGTGTCCATTGGTAGTTCTGATTCCCACTCCATGAAGGGTTTACTAGGTTCCTATAATTTGATTATAATTTCTTCCTTGATATTCCCCCCATAATTTTTCTGGCCAACATAATAAATAGACTGGGATTCAAAGGAAATCCCGAGTAAGCATGATCTCCACCACATAATTCACAAACGGCTGACATAAGTTGTACCTGCTGAACTTGTTGTACCTGACTTATGTTTCGCAGGATGACCAGCTTGTTTATTGCATTGACCAATTAGCTAATATCTAATCGTATTAGGGGCACATCATTTACCTTTAGTTTTTCTAGGTCTTTTATGACACAAAACCTCTATTAGGTTCCTAGTAATCGATACTACCTGTAGACATTATATTAAGTAAATCATGAATTTCATCATAACTCTTGGAAAAAATTTGCCCTTGAGTTGTTGCATCAAACAATATCTTGAATTCTTACCTCAACCCCTCAATAAAGTTGTGGCCAATAATGTCCTTTGGTTACATATTATCATGCCCCAGTCTGGGAGATCAACCCCTGTAGCCATTGTTGGGTCGAGCATACCGTTGAAATGGTATGAAATTGTGAGCAACATCTAATCAAGATAGAAATGAATATCACAAATCTTAAAGCTGAGGTAAATCATACAACTAAGATAAAGTTTTTCATAAAATCACTATTGTATAAAAAAGATGATCCAATGGCCAAAATCAGAATTGAAGCAAAAGGACACACTTGTTAACTATCTATGAAGCCTCTAAATAACATAAATATCATATTTACCAAGAAAAGACCCTTGGTATAGCCCTAACCAAAATTATATATAGTTGAGGGATGATAGATTCCCCAAGAGAGAGAGAGGCTCAGTAAAATATACCTAAGGTCGCATTGTAAAATAATACAGCACCCCTGAAAACAAGGGTCGTTAGTACATGGAATCGTACTGTATGTAAGATGGAAAAAACATATGAAACATAGGATATTGAGTAGAGAGAGACTATGTATAAAAAATCATGATAAAACCATGTAAAGTAATCATGAGGATTCTCAAAGAAAATCATGTAAAGTTGCCCTTTATTAAAAACTGTGCTTATATTATATCTGAAATACTGACTGAAATCATGTCTACAAATACTATAAAGGTCATGTCATAACCGACATAGTACACCATGTGAGCATGGAGTTAGATCCCTATGGCCCGACCGGCTAAGCCACCACCCTACCTTGCTGGATAGGGAGGTTAAACCGATTTTGCTAACAAGATTTTTTGAATCATCCTTTGTAGGGAAATAAAATCTGGGGAGACATCCGTCCAAACGATACGCTCCACTCCTATGACGGAAAAGTAGTTTCCAACACATTCCTGGGAGGCTCATGTCATATTGATTAACCACTTACTATGTTCTAAAAATACTAATATTGTAATAGCCCTTTGGCTTAAAATCTGACTGACAACTACTCTGAAAGTTTGGCCTTTTCTGAAGGCTCTATGTCTACAAAATATGCCTTTTGTGAAGGCCTAAACTTAGCACTTAGGCTTAAAATAATATATATACACATATATAGAGAGAGAGAGACACACACACACTCTTTAAAAATCAAGGAGCTAACCAATTGCAAAATCATGATATTAACTCTTGAAAACTCATAGTCATGCTAAGAAAATACTTTCTCAATCCAAGTAAATCATGTGTGTGGCCTTGACCAATATCAATGACAGTAATAATCTCAAAACATGTAGGTGTGGCCTTTGCCAAATCTATAGAAATAATCTCTAAATATTCCATCAATTCTATAACTTTGACTCATAAGGGCAAAATGAACATTTTTAATATTTTCATGCATATTCATAAAACTTTATAAAAATCACTCACTAGCTAAATTTAAGTTTAATCATGCTAGATATACAAGGTTCTCAAAATTTTAGACATGAAATCATCAAATCATCAAATCATGGAATAATTTCTCAAAATCATCTAGTAGAACTTTGCAAGAGAACGTCACTTAGTGTAAGCTTGAAAGAGGGGAACTGTGATCCCCCTAAAATCCACTCTAAATTTTGGTTGTTAAATGGTCAAAGAAAATGTAGAACCCAACTTGAAGTTGGGGTCAAATCCTATTGAGACTATGTTAAACCCACTCTATCTAGTACCATTCAATATAGTTTTGCAAGTTTAAAGACTATTCGAATTGAGATTGAGTAAATTTGAACTACAACTATTGAATGCAAATTGCTAGGGTAGAAATCAATTTATGAATTTCCAAAAAAGTGACCCGAATTATGGATCGATCCCCCTAAATCACCCAATATGGGTAAATTGAGAATGGGCTATGGTTGAACATGCAAGCAAAGACTTAGGCAACATGGGTATCTTTCAATAGTACCATAGGTGTCAGTCTAGTCTAATTTTATCAAATTAAAGAGAACTCCCCGCTACCAAATTGCTTGGTGCTAATTGGAATTCAACCCATGTATAGGAGAATCCATTAAACAAGGTTATGCCTTGAGTTATTGTTGATTGATGTTAACCCAACCTAAATTTTCTCTTTCAAGCCTCATAAAAGTAATTAGGAAGGAGTGAGTGAATTTCATCACCAATTACACACTACAAAGTAATAATCATTCAAATGTTCTTAAGCCTATAATCAATTTTACAAAATTAAAATCATTAGGGTTCACAGCTCATTAGGTTCACAATCCTAGATTTAGGTTTAGTTACCCAGTTCAAGAAGAAGAGAAAGTAAGTAATTAGACATTCTCACCAAAGAAATTGCAAATTGTAGAAGAAATCTTGAATTGATGAACTTGAATCTTCAAAATTACAAATTAAGTCGAAGATCTACTATGAAAAGTAAAGTGTGTGTTCTATCTACCTCTACTCTCTACTGAAAATAATGGCCAAAAGCTTCTTGAAAAAACAAAGAAAAAATCTATTTATACTATGTCTCAAAAATCCCAAAATAATTTAAACTCAGAGGTTACAGGTGTGCAGTAACACACTGTCCTTTTCACTGTCGATTAAAATAGACCTATGTTAATCAGCTTTCTGTCCTTTGATCGGCGGACCATCTTCTGGAAAGACGGTCCATGTTAGGCTTTGTCGATTAAAGTTTCCTTTTGCTCCTAATAGGTTCTTCCTTAAATTGACGGAAAATCTTCTGGAAAGATGGTCCGTTCTTCAATCCATTGATTAAAGAACACTTCAAGATGGTTTCTGGAAACATTGGCTTGGGTTGGAAGGCTGAACATGCGGACCGTCTTTTAGACAGATGGTCTGTCCTTTGATTTGCCTTTTGGATAGATTTTTGGCTCTAACTCATCTCTTCTTCATTTTCCTTGGGCTCCTGAAACATGACATAATGAGGCTAGTTTCCACTTAATCTAGCACCTAAAGAAATGAAAAATGCTATGAAATGAAGCAAAGATGTGTCAGAAATTCTTTACATATCAACACACCCAGCTTAACGCATTTTCTTCTCCTCAAGCAAACTATAAAGAGAAACTATCCTAACTCCTAAACTAATGTTCCAGAATCACAAATTTCAATAACTAGGGTGGTTTTTAACTATGGCTACAAACACACATATTTCAATCCAGCCTCCCCCTTTGTCAATCGAAAACTAGTTTTATCGCCACTATTCATACTAAGCATACAATCTCCAGTTATGACACTATATCAACATGTACGCACCTAGACTCAAGAAGTAAAACACCACTCACATCGACATGTCCTCACAATCAGACCAAGGAAAGTGTTCATTTTTCTGAAGTAATGCCAACACACCATATAAGGACACACAAGATCAAAAGAGAAGAGAAATGCTCTCAAATCTCACAAGGAAGTTCACAAAATAGGTCACAACTACCATATGCTTGATTGTTAACTCAAGTTTCATTTCTTTCAGATATCGGGGTTGAGATCACACAAGAGCTTTTCTAAGCTTGTAATGTTGGTCAAAGGGCTAGTAGGAAACAAATATGGCTTTTAGTGACTCATTTACCATCCTTGAACACTTAATCACTTTTCCATAACCTTGTACCTTTTTTATCCCTTCTTTTCATCTCTTCTGTTGTTTTAGCAACTTTTCACACCCCAAAGTGTTCTTGTGGGCTCAAATTTAAGTTTTCTCTTTTTTTCTCTTTTATTTTCTTTTCTTTTTCTTCTTTTTAGCTCATTGCTCAATTACACCTTAGGATATTATCAAACATCCATCTTTTGATCTATTTCTTTCTTTCCCACCTTATCACCTCCAACTTACAATTGTTTGCTCATTTTTCATCACTTTTCAAAGTGTCAAGGAGGATAGGTTCAAAAGAGGGTAAACTTGAGAATTGATTTTGGCATTCATTGTAGTTGATCAAGAAGTAAAGTCAAAGGCTCAAAAAGGGAGACTATGGATACATGCATTATTTGGTAGGTCTATTTCGGCACATGTGGCTTATGAAGCACAAAGAAGGCCTAAGCTCATCTCTACAATCCATAGTCAATCCTAAGTTTGAGCATAAGTAGCAAGGCAAGTTCTAGAGTGTGACCAAATCAAGTGAACATGAAAAATTACTTTCCCCACATTGGCACATGGATATAAAAATGACTAAACACATCACTCTCAACTAGGGACACATTGACAATATTGTCATGTCAGAGGCGGAGGCACACAAGTCAATACCGAATAGCTAAGGCAAAATTTTAAAAGGGGGCATTATTTTCAAAAATCAATATAAGGATGCAAGAAACTCAATTTCCACCACCACCGAAGTCAAAAAAATTTTTAAACCAAAGACAACTCAACAAGTAGGCTGGCACCCATAAGAATGTCTCCTAGCAATCTATCATTGGGCCCCACACTAAGACACTTTAACTACATTATTGTGATAGTTTCAAAAGAAAGTAAGCCTCCTGAAAAAGAATAGTGGCTAAAAAATCAAGGAGGACTCTATACTACAAAAGCAAAAAGAAGTTATACAATGAAAACAGTAAAAATGGAATAGAATGGATTATCATCACAGACATTAATAACTCAATCAAAAGCATAATATCATAAAAATCAGAGTTCGCAAATCAAGAATTATACAAGCAATTGCCATACAGGGCCAAATAATGCCCACCCCCTTCCTAAAAATGGTGTAGTGCCCTCAATGCACATACAAAACAAAATGAAAAAGCAAGAGTGGCAAAAACTCCCTATAATGCTAAGATCGCGCTATTCAAGTTCATCCTGAGGTGGTACTGATGGGATGTCCTCTAGATCTTGAGCAAGGCCTCCAATCTGAATGAGTGAAACCTTTATTGCCCTCCTGAGGGCATCCTCCTTTACTAAGGGAACATCTGGAGCAAATGATAGTGCCTACGGTGCCCGACTCTTGGCCTTATCTAGTGGAAGGGTAGGAGTATTTGTCTAGGCCTGAGTATGAGTAGGAATCTGCTCTTGTGGAGTTCTGTTCATAGTGGACTTGGGGACTGGGATTAATAGCGGAATGGAATGATCCTGATCTGGGTGTACCAAAATCGCACGGGGAATAAAATATATGATACTGGCAATGGGCAGTTTCCGGTCCACCAGCAGTATATGGATCTCCTCTGGTTGCCTCTCCCGCATCTACAAGTCTAGGACGACAACTCTAGTCTCGACTAAATCATCTTTGAGGCTAAATATTTTGAATGAGCTAGCTCCTTGCTCGAGCTGGCTTGAGCTATCTGGCATCCATAGACTCTAAAATAGATTTCAAGGCCTCATGAGAGCTCCTGGTGGTGTCCCCAAGAGGCTAAAGATCATGCTCAACAATAGTGGCCACGAAGGCCGACAGGTCCTCTATCAACCTGGAAAGATGCCACTCTTCTCTATCAAGTCTTGAGGCCAGACCAAGCAAGGAATATATGGAGCTCAGTAATGGTCTCGATGGTGCAGCTAGCATGGATGCAATGGTAGCTAGTGTATTTTGTGCCCCATGAAAAGGTGCGTGTTTTGTTGCTATGTCCGACTTAACTGTGGGTTGTCATACAGGCTCCTTAGGCAGAATACCCTTACTCTTAATAATGTGCCCAACTAGTAGAATAGAGCTAGGGCAGCTAGCCAAAGTGACCATAGTGTCATCTCGCATCCTAGTGATACCGATCACCTGGCAAGCTTTAGTAAATAAATCCTCCCTCGGTAGGATCAGCACGCCTTCCCTCTAGGGCAATGTTGTAACTAAGCATAGGAATAGGAGGGAGGTAGCAGTCTGGACGGCCCTATCCTTTAGCTCCAAACACAATATCTGGCTAATATCTATCCTCTTCTTAGCCATTATGGATGCCACAACTAGAGCATTTTCGAATGGGAGTTTGTTGGTGCTCTTAGTTTGGCATCCCCGGCTGCATACCATATTATACTAAAATTTGATCGAAAATTATTGCTTACTCTTGAATATATCGAATTTCTCAAGAACAGCCCAAACTGGAGTACCTCAAGCTCTCACTCCGGCCATCCATCCTCTAGCTCGATGGCCCCAAGCTACTATCTCATCATAGGCAGTGGTGTCAACCACCTCAAAATCATCCCCAAAATAATTGATTACCCCCGGGCTGATGTCAATTGACACTCCTCTAACTACTACTGACATTAGTGGCTCTATCTGCAACCTCAGCACTAGGTTTGACTGCACAAGAATTTCCCGTAGACTGCATAGAATTTCCTGACTAGCGTCTGAATATACTGGCCTACCGGGAAAAATAAGAACTCCCAGTGTTATTTTCAAAGTTGCTCCATAATTTGGGGTATAAATCCAATCCAAAGGAGCTAATGGTGCGCTCCTGAGTAATGCCCCTGAGAGGCTTTCTATTTAGGGATTGTCGTCTCTACAAATACTGATCCCTAGTGCCCTAAATGACCCACCTCAGTTTTTACACATCCTCCCCCCGCTTTTTTCTCCACTCTGCTGCAGCTGCTGAGGGAGAGGGGGTCTGGCTACAAGATTCCTCCTCAGTGGACTTGCCATAGGAAATGTCAATTTGGGCCCCATTGTATTAGGCCTGACCATGGTCTGCACCAGACTAGGATGCGGATTCCAAAGATGGAGACTTGTAGATGCCACCTGATACTGAAGGGATGGATGACAACTTTGTTACCTGAGCTGTGGTCCTCCTACTACTTGGAGGAAAGTACTCTTTCTCATCCTCATTCCTAAGTCGAGGTCTCTTTGGTGTGTTGGTCTTGCCAGCTCTACATATAGCTCTTTTGACTGCCACGACATATGATTATGCAACAACTTGTCAATACATATAATTTGGGGTAACATGAAATCAGTAAAATAAAGCAATTGACGATGGAAGGGATGGTCCGCACTCCTAAGAGACGGACCATACCTTATTCCATATATTGACTCTAAAATTTCAAGTTTTCTAATTCAACATATGATTCAAGATGCGGACCATCCTTTGAAAAGACAGTCCATCCCTTGAGTCGTCCCTTAACTTAGTGAACTTGAGTGTTCGGGTTCAATAGACAAAGACAAAGATAGTCTATCATGGAAAAGACAGTTTGTCACTTTTTCCGCATTTGGGGGGTTTCACAAACATACAACTTTTTAGGGAATTTCTTTTTTAACAAAGAACAAACACAGGATGGGGCTATACCAATTTTTTAAGACCATTAAGAATTATCATCAAAATTCAAGCTCAAATACATATTCACATAAGCCCCACCGTCCTATTTTCTAAAGAATTTCACCCATGTTCTCCCCTCAAGTCACTTCCAAGAATTGGTTCAACGTATTCCCCAAGTCCAAACATCAAATACATCATAGTAGGCAGTCATAGAAGAGATTAAACACAAGAGTATATGCCTAAATGAGTGCTCGTGTGCTTGAATGATAAAAGTCACAAAATATGGGCTTCAAAACCCTAGCTAGATGCACAGTGAGTTTGTGTTCCTGAGGAATGCGATGCAGGAAATGAACTCGATCAATAGTGAAAAATAATGGAGTTTTATAGAGAAAGGAAAAGATGCAGGGGAAATATGGTGGGAGAGATAGGAAAGATACACATCGAACAAGGGTTACCTGTGATTCCCATTTAAAATTAACATAAAAGCACATGGTTCAGGTCAGTTTAGACAATGAGTGTTTTTTAAAAGACCAACCTAACCCAATTCCATGAGTGGCTTTTTTTAAGATCAACCCAACCTAAATTTATCTCAAACCAATCCCAAGTGCCAGATTTTTAAAATCCAAAAATGATCCAAAGGGTGGACCATCTAGCCAGAGTACAGTCCGCACATTGGAACGTACCTTGTCTTGTCTTACTAGAACCCCTCTTTTAATCAATGGTAGTGGAGATGATCCGTCTTGGGAAATGACGGTCCGTATGTTCCTCCGTCACTTGAATGCCAGATTTTTCCTTTTCTTTTTTAGATCAGTTTCCTCCATCTTTTCAAGTATACCCGCATGCATCCACCCCCATTAGTCCAAAAATGCTTAGGTTGCCTCCTAAGAAGTGCCTGATTTAACATCGCTGCACGACACAAGATAACTAGATCAAAGACATGGTGAGTCGTCCTTAGGACAAGACTTTCTCACTCATTTTCTACTTTTAGAGCCACATAGGTACTACTTCACCCATTTTAATTTGGCCTTCTTTCTCTTGGATGATGCAGCAATTGTATGTTCAACTCCATCATCAACACTCCTCTCCATATTAAACACAAAAATATCCCCAACTCCTATGGGCAACAAATGATCTCTCTCGGCTTTGAAGGTGATACTTTCATTCTTGACTCAAAACATGATTTCGTGCTTTTATAAGTCTATTTAAGCCCTCCCAGTAGCAAGAAAAGGTCTCTCAAGTATGATGGAAATGTCCTGATCCATGTCACAATCCAAACCACAAAATCAGTTGAAAGCACAATCTTTTTGACTTTTACAAGCACATCTTCTACCACCCCCATCGGCATCTTGATTGTCTTGTAGGCTATTTGGAGCCAGATAGAGGTGGACTTAAGCATGAACAATCTGGAATACATGTAAATAGCTAGAGGCATCAAATTAATACTCGCCCCATTTTCATATAGGACATGCAATCAATCATACCTATCGATCCTATAAGGAATGGTAAATTCACCTAAACCTCCTTTCTTCTCAACACAAGTGCCGGCTATAGTGGCACTCACTCGGTACGTCACCGAAATCAACTCTTCTTTGTCACGCGACAGCTTCATTGTTAGCAACATCTTCAAGTGCTTAGAAAAACCTGGCATCTCTTTGATAGAATCAATGAATGGTACATGAAGTGTAACTTCTTTTAACAACTCAATGTGCTTTGCCTCTTTTGCATCAAGAGCATATTGGACTATTCTTTGTGAAAAAAGAGGAACAGGCGGAGGAAAATATTTAGCAAAGTCATCTACACCTCTTTTAGCCTTTCCTTTCTCTTTTGGAGCAACTAAACCATCTTTGACAACTTCCTCTATTGGTGCTTTATGACTCCCACTTCAACACTCTCATCAACAGAAGGCTTTCTCGGCCCCTCAACTTGTTCATCAACCTTATGCACAATCTCAAAATCTTTACCAACCACACCATCCTCAACTTCGACATTCACGGGATGCACAATCTTACCATTCATTGTGATAATGGTCGTACATTGAACGTTGGAAGGTCCCACATGTCCTTTCGAATTAGCCACAATGTCACTAGGAAAATGGCCTTTTTTCTTAGGATTTTGGTCACAAGAAAGATCTTGTACCTATTTCCCTAGCTTTTGTATGGACGCGGTGTGAGAACCTGCGATCTCCGTAAGGCTCTTTAGATAATCATCCTATCGCTCTTGATTTTCAAGAACCTTCTCCAATATGCCTTCAAGCTTTGAGACTCCATGATCTTAAGAAAAACCCTCCTCCAATTTGAGAGTTAGAAGGGGGACCTCTAGGTGGAACATAAGAAGATGAGCTTCGATTCTAGTAATTTGAACTATTGTGCCAACCCTAATTTGGGCTATCATAATCATTTCTTGGGTAGTATCGACTGTGACATTGCTATTGAGGTCTCCACTTCTCTTGATATAATGAAGATGGATGGCCATGCTGATACATCAGTCTATACCCACTGGATGAATTGCCAACATAGTTGGCATCTTCAACTTGCATAGGAGGTGGATCCTAGAATGGTTGATATTGATATGGAGGAAAGGGGCGTCCATGCCAATATTGAGCACCACTCACGGCTTCTTTAACTACGTGTACCTTTTGGACCTCAGCCTTGGCCAACTTCTTGGTGAGAAAGGCTGTGTTGGTGGCCATGGAAACCATCAATTGATCACAATACTAATTTTCCTTCGTCAACTGAGACAACAATGGAGTACCCACCTTTATCCCTCCACTTTGATCCCCTCCATGCCATGCATGATTGTTCTTTTCAATCCAATCCAATATGATGGTAATCCGATTAAATGTCTTATCCATGAAACATCCTCCCGCGGCATTATTTGCAACTGATTGAGTCAATGGATCTAAACTTGTGAAGAATTTTCAAGTAAAATATGCTCAGGGAACCCGTGTTTGGGCACCCTAAGTATATACTGCTTGAACCTTTTCCCAAGCTTCAAAAAATTGCTCCCCAGGGAGCTGTCGAAAGTAGAAGATCTTATCCCACTACTCCACCTACTTACTAGGCGGGAACCACTTTTTGAGGAAGACATTCACAAGCTCTTACCATGTATGGATTGAATTCAGAGGTAGCCCGTGAAACTATTCTCTCGCTTCACCAGCCAAAGAGTATTTGAATACTCTAAGCCAAATGACATCATTGGAAACATTATTCTGCTTGTGGAAGTTTCACACCTTTAAGAAATTCTTCAAATGCTGATGAGGGTCGTTATCCGTGGAGTTTTGAAACTGCCCCTCTACCTTTAGTATGGTGAAAATGATGTCGTTTATCTTGAAAAACATAGCATTCACTCTCGTTGGAACAATAACACTTGCACAGTTAACTTCATCATTGGCTTCCGCAAACACATTCTCCAATTCTCCTGGTAGAGAGGCCATGATCCTATCCAAAATAGAAAAAACAAATAAAGGTAAAAGAATAGTTTTAAGCAAGCAAACTAAACTAATAAGGCTAGATAGGGCTTATGTTGTAGTCCCCGGGATCCTATTAAAATCCTCTCCAATTTTTAGTAGTGTAAACGGTCGAAGAAAATATAAAATCCAACTTGGAGTTGGGGTCGAATCTCATAGAGACTGCGCTCAACCCACTCTATCCAATACCAGTCAATATATTTTTGATATTTTAGAGACTATTTGAATAAACATTGAGTAAATTTGAACTACAACTATTGAATGCATATTGTTAGGGTTGAAATTAATTTATGAAAATTCTAGGGAAGTGACCCTAATTATGGGTCGATCCCCCTATATCACCCGATATGGGTAAATTGAGAATGGGATATGATTGAAGATGCAAAAAAAAGTCTTAGGAAATTTATGGGTATCTTTCAATAGAACCATAGGTGTCAATATACTCGAATTTTGTAAAATTTAAGAGAACTCCCTTCTACCCAATTACTTATTGCTAATTGAAATTCAACCTATGTCTAGGAGAATCCATTAAACAATGGTTATGCCTTAAGTTATTATTGATTGATGCTAACTGATGAGTTGCTAATTTACCAACTCATTAGTCTCTTAAGCATGAGCTTTAGCTTAGTTTTCAAGTCATTTAGATGATTTTATACCCTTTTTGCCTATTTGTGTGCAGATATCTGATTTGTAGAAAAGAGCAAGAAAGGGAGCCAAAATAAGGGAATTAGGTGAAAACCGGTGCTTCACCGGAGAAGATCGGTGAAACGCCGAAGACCACTGCCTTGGGGAACTAAAGAAACCAGCGATCGTGGACACCAACTAGTGACTCATCGGTTGAATCGCCTACCGACTCCTAAGAGTGTTGGATCACATAGTAAGAAATTGGCGGAGCACGATTGGAGACCGGTGAGTCAACGAAGGAAATGCTGACGGACACTGGAATTCACTGTAGGAGCATCCAATTAAAGTCGGCGGTTCACGGAATGTAACCAGTGAACCACCGGTACTCTCACAAGTACCAGAACGCCTGAACAGGGACAAATGTGTCCAACACTAAAAAAGAGAGTTTTGGGTACCCTACTTTTGGATATATTCTAGAGAGAAGTACTCTGTACCGAGGAGATCTGAACTTTTGGATTTTTGAGAACATTCTCTTTGTAGAAGAAGAAAGTAGAATTCCATTGGTGGAAATTGTAAAGGATTGTTTTTCTTTTTCTTCTTCTTCCTCTATAGCAAGGTACTACCATTGTTGAAGACTTATCGCTGAATTTGATTTTGATACTCTTATTATTGAAATCAATGAGTTTATTGTTAAATATATTTTTTAATTTCTTAACTATGAGTAGCTAAACCATTAATTAGAGGTGTGTGGTGATGAATGCTTAATTAGATTGGGTATTGCTAGATTCATCTCAATATTATTTAATTGGTGTAAATCTATTAAGTTCTCTCCAATTTATAATTGAAAGATCCATGGTTGCAGATGTGGATCTATTTTTCTTACTTGATTTTTTCTTGAAAGAGAAGAATTGAGTATTGGGAGAGAATTTAAAGGTGGATATGGATTTGATGTTGTGGAATTGAGCTAAACATAGTCAAAACCACATTCTCACTTCTAATTAATAGCTAATAGCTAGAGACTATTGTAGCTATTGATCCAAACTTGATTGGGTTGATTTAATTGTGTCTAGTGATTCGAAAGAACTCTAGCAAGAGGCATTTATGAGGTTGAAAAACATCAAATGCCTACCTGCCCAAGGTTATTTACACAATTTGAACTAATGAGATGATCTAGCATGACCTTATTTAATTAACACATCATCTACACCACACCTCTAGTCCTTCTCATTATTGTCAACAACTTTGGTTATTTTGCTATCTTAATCAGCCGAATTAGAATTCACACCCTGTTGTTAACCTCAAATCTCCCCAAAATTGTTTATTTCTTTGTTATTTTCGAGTGGTGCAAACTAAATTCAATTTCCCAAACAACACTTGTGCATACCATTTTCTAGTCTCTGTAGGATTCGACCCCGACATCTGTCGGGATATTTGTTTTGATGCAACAACCATTTATTCTCTTTAGCAACAAAGAGTATATTTTGGAAGTTATCAAAAATGACGGAATTGTCGGGGACTAGCGCTTGATACTCTTGTGTTGATTGTTAATTTGAATTAGTCTTGTATCATAGGTGTTGACATTAATTTTGTTGTGCTTGTTAGGGTAAATTCATATGAGTCATCCCTCACAAGCAGGGGATAGCTCAGTTGAGGGTAATATGGAGCATGAGGAAGATAATTCAGTGATGCTCGAAGCTGCAGGAGCCATTTTCCTACCGCCTACGATAGAATGTTGTGTTCCATGTCACAAGTACAATGCTACATTTGTTGCAGATGAAAGGATTATTTGGGTGCAAACCATGTGAGGATGCAAATCGCCATTTGAGGAATTTCTTAGAGATCTACCAGCCTTTCAACATAACTAATATAAGTTAAGAGTCTATTAGGTTGAGGATTTTTTCCATTTTCCCTAACGGGAGAGGCGACCATGTGGTTGGAGGAACTCCCTTTGGGTTGCATTACATCATGGCAAGAATTGACTGAAGCATTCTTGGATCATTTCTTCCATTCATCAAAAATGTTACAGCTGAGAGATGATATCACGAACTTTAGACAAGAGCCAGGAGAACCATTGCATGAAGCATGGTTAAGGTTCAAGAAGAAGGTTTCTCTTTGCCCCAACCATGGTCTCCTAGATGGAGTGCTCCTTTAAAGTTTTTATCGAGCCCTAGACTCCATTAACAAGTCCGTTGCCAATAATTTAGATGGAGGATCACTCATGGATCAGACATATATATTAGCTAAGGCCCTCTTGGACAGAGTGACAAAGACAAATTAGGCATAGCATACGAGAGAGACTAATGTATCGACGCATGACATTGGCTCTAGTGCATTGGCAACTGAGTTGCGGAAAAGAGATGAAGAGCTAGATGAAAATCTCACTAAAATGATGACGCAGTTCGAACTAATGACCAAACATGTGATGGGAGTAGGGCCCAAGGTTGTGAATGTTGTAGGTATGCAAGGTCTATCGCACTTTGAAGGAGAATCGTTGCCACCGAGGTGCAATGGGGAATGCCAATACATGGGAAATCAGATGTGGGGTTCTCGACCCGGGTTTCAAAGGACTAATCAAGGTACTTGGTGCACAAGAGAAGAGAACCAAGGTTGGAGAAACTGTGATGCACAAGATGGCCCAATAGAAATGAAAGATGGGGCAATAGAGAGAAAAATCGAGAGGGAGACCATTATCACCGAAGTTCAAACCCATATTTTCCCCCTCCTAAAGCTGAGAATGCACAAAATCAACTAGGTGTGAGTGATGTAGGTAGCTTAACAATTGAAGATATGTTAGCAAGAGTGATGTGCCATTATTTTACGGTACTTTTGACGCTTAAAACCAAGAAATTATGCACATTTCAGATATTTTTATATATGTATGATGTGTTTTGTGCTTAATGTTGCAGGAAAATAGGTTTGAGAGTGAACTGATCGAATTAATGCTAAAAATAACTAAAAAGGTGACAGCTAGGCACATCACGAGTCATTGGCAGGAGGCACAACTCGTTGTTGAAGGCGTGGGCAAAAGATGGATTTTTGAAAATGCAAGACAGTGTACCTGACGAGTTGATGGAACGAGTCGTGAGGTCAACCGTGAAGGCAGAGAAAGGAAATCTTAACAAAGTGGCCAATGTAGTTGACGACAGACATAACAAGTCGTCACATGAAGGAACGACTCGTTGACAGATCACTGGGACCAACCATAAGGTGCACTGGACTTTTAGAGGAATGAGACCATGAGGGACCGACTCGTGCTTAGGCACAAAGAGTCGTTAGGTGACCCGTCGCCACAACTGGGTACGTTGCTGAGGACGACTGTTTTAACCAAGGAAAGACTCGTCAGAGGTCCGAACAAATCGTTACCAAGCTCGTTGCCACTGCCGACCTGGTTTCTAGTTTAATTAGGAAAAGGATTTCTTGGAACTATAAATACACAGTTTAGGTTTATTTTTTTATAGACAATTTTTCTCAAAGATATAGAGTAATTGAGAGAGCCAACTTATTTAGTTTTCAACTAGAATTTTGGTATTGATCAATTGTTCTTGAGTCAAGAAACAAAAGCAACATTGGAGTTTATTCATCTATTGTGGAGTTTTTATTCAATCTA
>JACEIK010001393.1:193060-209044 GCA_018107945.1 Datura stramonium
TTTGTAAGTTAAAAAATAGCCCATTAATTAGGCCCATAACCGGAAAAACCGAATCGAAATTTAAAAAAATCGAACCGAAAAATCGAATGCCCACCCCTACTGAGGAGGAATTTAATACCTGATGCTGAAACTGAACTGGAGGGGAATAAATGGGGATATTTAGCCATCATTCTGCTTCTGCTTCCCATGTGGCTCCATCAACTAGCTAGTTTCTCTACATGACTTTCACTGAAGCAACTTCCTTGTTTCTCAGCTTATGAACCTGATGGTCTAGGATCTGAACTGAGACTTCTTAGTAAGAGAGACTATCCTTCACTCCCACACTGTCTAGTGGCACAACTGAGGTCGGATCACCAATGAACTTCTTCAACAGTGACACATGGAAGATTAGGTGCACAAATGCTAACTCCAAAGGTAATTCTAACTCATAGGCCACATTGCCAATTTGTCTCAAAATCCTGTAGGGTCCTACATACCTTAGATTGAGTTTTCCTTTCTTTCCAAACCTCATCACCCCTTTCATGGGTGAAATTTTTAGATAAAACCAATCATCCTTAGCAAATTCTAACTCTTTCCTCCTCACATCCGCATATGATTTATGTCGGCTCTAAGCTGTTTTCAACCTTTCTCTAATGAGTTGCACTTTCTGCATAGCTTCATGAATTGAGTCTGGTCCAATCAAGGTAGCTTCTCCAACCTCAAACCACCCTATAGGAGACCTACACCTTCTATCATATAATGCCTCGAACGGGGCCATCTGAATACTGGAGTGGTAGCTGTTGTTGTATGCAAACTCGATGAGAGGTAGGTGATCATCACAACTACCCTTGAAGTCGATCATACAAGCTCTCAGCATATCTTCTAAGATATGAATAGTCCACTCAACTTTTCCATCTGTTTGAGAGTTAAAAGTTGTGCTAAGCTTGACCTGAGTACCGAGTCCTTTCTGAAATGACTTCCTAAAATGCAAGGTGAACTAGGTACCTCTATCTGAAATAATGGATAAAGGAACTCCATGCAGTATGACAAACTCTCGGATGTATAGTTTATCATAATCCGCAGTTGAGTATATAGTTTTAATTGGGATGAAATGTGCTGACTTGGTCATCTGATCTACTATCACCCAAATTGAATCATATTGCCGACGAGTACGAGGTAGAACTGTAATGAAGTCCATATTCACTTCTTCCCACTTCAATGTGGGTATGCTAATATCTTAAGTCATACCCCTAGGTTTCTGATGTTCAACCTTAACCTGTTGGCAGTTCGGGCACTTAGCCACAGATTCTGCAATATCCCTCTTTATGCCATTCCACCGGTAGATTTCCCGTAGGTCACAGTACATCTTAGTAGCACCCGGGTGGATAGAATATCTAGAGCTTCATGCTTCTACCAGTATTCGCTGTCTCAAGTCATCAACTTCTGGAACACATAGTCTGCCCTAGTAACGAAGCACACCATTTCCCTTATGGAGAAATCCTCCACTTCTTTTCTTAGAACTGCTTATTTCAGCTTAAGCAGTATGGGATCTTCATCCTGCTTCGACTTAACCACAACAACTAATGAGGATTCTGACCCACTCTAAAGTACTACTCTTCCCTTAGCTGAATCCACCAACTGCACTCCTAGCAGAGCTAACCTGTGAATATCCTTTGCCAGTTCTTTTCTGCTCTCTTCAACATTGAGCAACGCTTCCCATGGACATCCTGCTTAGGGAATCAGCCTACACATTGGCCTTGCCTAGGTGATATAGCACGCTTATGTCATAATCCTTCAGTAACTCCAACCACCTTCTCTGACGAAGGTTCAAATCCTTCGGACCGAACACGTACTGAAGGCTCTTGTGATCGGTGAAAACATCCACGTGAACCCCATAAAGGTAATGCCTCCATATTTTTATAGCAAACACCACTGTTGCTAATTCAAGATCATGAGTCGGATAATTCTTCTCATGAACTTTGAGCTGTCTGGAGGTATAAGCTATCACTTTACCCCACTATATCAGAATGTAATCGAGCCAACTCTAGAAGCATCACAATAGACTACGAATCCATATGTTCCTTCTGGTAATGTCAAAATTGGAGCTACAGAGTCGAGTCTTCAGCACTTGGAAACTCTTCTTACATGCATCTGACCACTAAAACTTCACCTTTTTCTAAGTTAGCTTAGTCAGAGGAGACGCAATAGAAGAAAATCCTTCTACAAACCATCGATAATTATCGGCTAGACCCAGGAAACTCTTGATATCTGTTGGGGAAGTGGGTCTTGGCTAATCTTTCACCACTACTATCTTTTGAGGATCTACCTAAAAACCCTCACGTGAGACCACGTGGCCAAGGAAAGTCATAGACTTCAGCCAGAATTCACACTTGCTGAACTTAGCGAACAGTTGGCGGTTTCTGAGAGTATGCAACACTATCCTCAGATGGTTAGCATGCTCCTCCTCATTTCTGGAGTACACCAAAATATTGTCTATGAACACAATGACGAACATGTCTAGATACTTTTTGAATACCCTGTTCATTAGATGCATGAAAGAGGCAGGGGCATTAGTTAGTCCAAAGGACATAACCACAAATTCATAGTGACCATACTGAGTTCTAAAGGCTGTTTTTGGTATATCATATTCCCTGACCCTAAGCTAATGATACCCCACCCTAAGATCTACCTTGGAAAAACAACTGGCTCCTTAAAGCTAATCAAACAAGTCATCTATCCTGGGTAGGGGATACCTGTTCTTAACTGTAACCTTTTTTAGCTGACGGTAGTCGATACACATTCTAAGAGTACCGTCTTTCTCTCGAACGAACAATACTGGAGCACCCCATAGGGAGATGCTAGGATGATGAAACTCTTATCAAGAAGGTCTTTTAGCTGCTCCTTCATCAACTCCTTAAGCTCTGTTGGAGCCATTCCGCAAGGAGGGATAGGGATGGGCTAAGTGTCTAGAAGAAGGTCTATGCCGAAGTCAATTTCCCGCTCAGGGGGGACTCTAGGAAGATCTTTGGTAAACACATCAGGGAATTTGCTGATAACTAGAACTGACTAAATAGTTGGGGTCTCGGAGGTAGAATCTTTAACTCGAGCTAGGTGATAGATGCATCCCTTCAAAATGAGCTTCCTTACCCTAAGGTAGGAAATAAACCAACCCTTAGGCACTGAAACACTACCCATCCATTCTAAGACTGGCTCGTTTGGAAACTGAAACCTGACGACTCTAGTTTTGCAGTTGAGTGAGGCATAACCGGAATGCAACCAATCCATGCCAAGAATGAGGTCGAAATCAACCATGTCTAGCTCTACTAAGTCAGCTAGAATGACTTTATTCAACACTGATACTGGGCAGTTATTATACACCCGGCTGGCTCTAAATGACTCACCAACTGGGGTAGAGACTGAGAATGGTTATGAGAGAACTTCTGGACTGATTTCAAACTAAAAAGATACATAAGGAGTCACAAACGATAGTGTGTGGCTCCTGTATCTAGAAGGGCATATACATCTAGGTGGAAAAGATGTAACATTCCCGTAACCATGCCAGGTGAGCTTTCCTGATCCTGACGAGAGGACAAAGCATAAAAGCGATTTTGGCGCTAATCGCCATCTGTACCTGAAGTATTACCTGCTGATCTTGATGGACTGTTGGAGCTACTAAAGTAGACTGAGCTCTCCCCCCTCCTACTGAAGGACACTCTTTTAACCTGTGACCCAACAACCCACATCCAAAGCAACCCTCCTTTCCCATGCGGCATTCCGTTGGATAGTTCTTGTAACATTTAGGACAAGCTAGGTAATGGTTGCTAGCACTGTAAATTTGGGACTGAGAGACAGATGTTAAGGATCAGAAAGTAGGGGCTCTAACTGATGTGGATGTTGGAGTCTTCTGTTGCTGCTGCTGTGGGCGACTACTGCCACCGGACCTCTGGTGGCCATAATCTAACTGACCTATTCTGGCCCGCTTGTTCTCCCACTCCATATCCTTCAATTTTCTACCTCAATCTACTTGGCATGAATGATGAGGCTGGAGAGGTCGATGTCCTTGATGAGCATTGCGGTTTTGCACTCCTTAAGTACCGAGTTTGACACTCCATTGACAAATTTGAGCATGCGAGCCCTTGGCTCAACTACCATCTCTGGAGCATACCTCAACAACCAAGTGAACTCCATCGCATACTCCTCCATGGTTCTGTTACCCTACCTTAAATTTATGAACTCCACAACCTTGGCATCCCTTAATTCTCGAGGAAAGAATCTATCTAGAAATGTAGTTGTGAACACTTCCCACTCTACTATCCCTTCTCCTATTAGCCTCCCTTCCTTCCATTGGTTGTACCAAATCTGAGCGACCCCTTTCAACTAGTAGGTAGCTAGATAGGCACTCTTCACGGAATTAACACAATTAATTCGAGTGATCTTCCGCACCTCATCCATAAACTCTTGTGGGTCCTCTCGCACCTTGGATCCATGAAAAGTAGGAGGGTTCATTCGGGTGAAGTCCTAAACCCTAGCAGCTACTGCAGATCCATTTACATTCACTGGAACCACTTGTTGGTTCACTTGATTAGTCACCGTCTGAGCTAGCAGCTGGATTGCCACTCGGAATTTTGTTGTGGACACTTGGTCGTCCTGAGAGGTTGCTGGAGCTGATGGGGTAGGTCGGTTAGCATTGCCAGCCCTCCTTCCATTTCCTCATTTTGGAGGCATATTTTCCCTAAAATGAATAGAGCACAAGTTAGGAGGACATTTCTAGGATTAAACACGATAAGGAGTACGAACAAAAGGGAATTTTCCTAATAACGCCTTATAGCCTCCCCTTCATAAGTGTAGGGCACTTCACACCAATGAAAAGGACTCTAATTGACATGGATTTAAAACATACTAGGATACTCTGAACCTAGTGCTCTGATACCAAGTTGGTCACGACCCGGTCTACACCCTGGATGAGATGCGGTACTTGGTGCCACAAGTGACCCCAAGATAACCTATAGTCTATCATTATACTGGTAAACTGAGCAAACATAAGAGGAAGCTTTATCAAAATAATCATACCATCAATACTGCTAAAAGTGTAAACATAACTGGAAACAATACTAAAAAACTATGTTAAAAGCCAACTACTAATTGATGAGTTGTTGGGACAAGCTCCCAACAAACTCTAAAGTCTAACTGAATAAAGAACTAACTAAACAAATAACCATCGTCCTTGAAAGGTGAGGACTCACCAAATGACGCTGCTGTTGATATCGTCAAAGGGAACTACTGATGATGCTGGGACTAAGAACCTGCACCTATATCATGATACGATATGGCATAGAAAGTACGCATCAGTACTTTAAATGTACTGAGTAAGTGAGATATACAATAAGCATGAAAAATAAACAACTGAACTGAGATTAACATGAAATGACCAAGTGATACTGAATACTTGTGATATGGTCAATAATGACCCTAACTGATGGTCATAAACATGTGCTGGATTTAATTGACTAAACTGAGCTAAACTGAACTGAACTGAATTGATACTGAGCTAAGCTGATACTGAGCTAAATTAAGAATAAACTGAACTAACAAGTGGGAGAGTCCATAACCGACATATAACCACGTGAGCTAAACGTGGAGTCTGATGTATACACCCCATCAGAGAAAGCCCACTGTAACATGCCAGGGTATAGTGGCTCAGCTGGGTGACCCCAAGTCTGAGGCCCATTGGGTATGCTGGAACCACGATCCGCTGGGTACTAAGTAATACTCCCACTGGATAGTCATAACTTGACTACTAAGCTGATAGCTCGAAGCTGGGGTCCTGGACTAAGTCAAGAATACATATCTGGAAGTACCCTGAGAGTCTATCAGACCAGATAACTGTAACTGGTGTTCTAAGACTGGTAAAAGCTGCTTATCTGGAAGCGTTATAACCATCTAAAGAACTAACTGATAACTGATACTGCTGCTTCTAAGACTAGTCAGAGCTACTTATCTAGAAGTGTCATAACTGTCTAGAGGACTAACTGATAACTGATAACTGAAAATTGGGATTGGGAGGTATTACTGATACTTTAAGAGATTGAATATAGTTAAATTGATCAGCTAATATTTCAGTAAGATACCGAAATTTACTAAGTGCTGACTGAGACTAAACGTAAACAACCAATAATCCCACTCTTGATCATACAACTATACTATCTTGGTGATTTCAAGAACAATCAGAATCAAGCAACACATGTATTTAGAACATGCTGAAATACTCAATTCACTATATTCAAAGAAACTAGGGCTAAAATCATATAATTTCATGAAAAGAGATAATGACCAGAAGTGAAGCTAACAACAGCCTTCAATACTCATGAAAATTATAACAGGAAGAAATCCATAATTTACTGACAAATGAACCCTAACTCTGAACTTCAGCGCTAGAACTGATAAAATTTTAAAAGAGTTTTGGGGCACAAGGGAAGGACAATTCCCTTGATGAATTCCCACATACCTATTGTAAAAATCTCAGAGAAAAACCCTTGAGAAATCTAAGAATAAAACTGAAGCCCTCGCTCCTGCTCTATGCTTCCTGACTGAGTTTCTACGTTCTAACTTTTAAAGGATGAGAGGAATGAGAGAAAACTGTCAACTACACCCAAATCCCTTTGAAAAATAAACCAAACGACATAGTTTTGGGATTAAAAAGGTGGAAAGTTACAAAAATGCCCCTGAAAGAACAACTTGAAAACTGCCCGACAGGGACTAACGGGTCACACAACGAGTCGTTGGTTGATACCATGACTCGTTGGGACCATTCGTTGGTCCTGGGCCTAAAAGTTGGGATCACTGGAAATGGAACACGGAAGGGGACCACGACTCATCAGATGAACCTGTGGGTCGTTTGTACCTCTCCTTGTCAGTGATAGGAAAACGTGGTCCCTCAGCTAACGGACAACACAATGAATCATTGGTAGAACTAGTGGGTAGTTGTGTCTGCTCGTGATCAACACTACCTGGACGTAAGATTTGGCAACGGGTGGAAATGACAACTCGTTAGAGGTGACAATGAGTCATTGGTTCCACTCGATGCGTTTGGGAGATGGCTGGTAGATTTTAAAACTTGGGATGCAACGGATGACAGGACGACTTGTTACTCCTTCCAATGGGTCGTCCTATGCCTCGTTGGTCCCCAAAAGGAAATTCTGCAGAGCTGACAATGACTCAGACAATGGCCCATTAAGGGTGACAACGATCCATTTTCTAGGTCGTTCTGTGAAAAAAAAATTCTGGTTTACCCTGTTTTTTCATGTAAAGTTTGGGTTTGGTCTAGTAAAGTTTTGGTGTGTTACAACCACGACTCACATGACGGGTCATTGGTGCATACCACAACTCATTAGATGAGTCCAAGTCTAGGGTTTGATTTTAGAAACTTTTGGGGTGTTGCAGGTAGGTTATTAAGAAGCCACCCACGAGCAGAACCGACCCATTCACCTACTTTAAAGCATAAGTGTTTTAAACGGGTGTTGCATCCCACTCTTACTCTCTTCCTTCCCTTTTCCATTCTTACTCCTGTCTTCTTCTATTTGAAAAGGAAAACCTCTATTGATGCCCATTGCTTATATCTCCACCTCACTCACCTGCTATATCTCATCCCTCTCACACACATACTTGTCTTTCCTTCAAGCATAAGCTCGAGGCACAAGGGTTAGTGTTCAACGCATTTTTGCACTTCTTCCGTGAGCACACAAGCACATTTCGAGGTACTTTTTGTCACACCCCAAACTTGGGGAGGTGTGACTGGCACCCTATGCTGCATCTGATTGAGCACACCATGCCAGAATGACAACTGCAACAAGACATGACCGAGGAGGTCCGACAATACAATAAGAAAAGAAGATAACAACCAGACATATACATAGAGACAAAATACTATACCACTGGAGTCGCCGAGGCCACACACAAGAAAAAGATATATACAAGGTCCTATAAGGCCTAGTAAAACACAATAACCCAATAGGTACCGTCAACGAGCCTCTAAGGAGTTCAATAAGTTTATACTGATTACGATTAGGCCCCGACCTACATAATATGTACACCAAAATCCTCAAAAGGCATCTCTAAACAATATGGAACTTACCACAAGTGTATGGGACTCAACTCAACCTCAGGCACCTCGGTCAACCTGATGATCAAGACTTACAAGCATTAATGTAGCGCCCAACCAGGGAGTTAGTACAACAATGTACCGAGTATGAAGGGTGACAGTAAAATAAGAGTTCAGAGATAGAAGTCAGCCGTCCATGAAACAGAACAATAGGTTTAGAAGGTAGGAACACCAACTCTACCAAAAACAATATACAAATAGCTATAACGATCAAACCTTCGGACCTGGGCCCTGTATGATGCTCCCAACAATATCGTAACACCATAAGCAACACAAATAAAACATACCTTATATTAACATCAAATTCAAATTCAAGTATTGCTGGAACCACTTTCCGCTATACATAAGCATTGGAGCTCAATCTGACCAAGAGAAACTATCACAATCCCAGGAAGGCTCAGACATGCCGAAACAACTCTTGAGTCATGTTTCATCTCAGCACTATAGAGACAAATAAACTCTATAGGCTAGTCTATTCCTCGGTCTTAATCCCTAGCCGAAGCAACTCTTGTGTGCTGGGTATCCACAAGTCTCAAGGTACCAAACAAGAAACCAATCAAACCAATAAAAATACATAACCATCACAAATACCAAGGCCATAAATAGTAGCTTATACACAACTATATTTGGATGAGTTCAAGTCGCAAGAATCAGCTGACATGCATGAAGGTAGTAATAACACTGGTTCTATGACAATCATGCTAAAAATAAGGAAACGACACTAACATACCTCAAATTCTGGTGAATCCCAAGCGATGCCCTACTCAAGCTAATACCATCAAGAACATATTGCCTTAGAGTTGCTCTGCAACCATTAAATCACAACTAAGAAATTCAATAAGAAAACAACAAAAAAACAATTATTAACTGACTAGTTCTCCAAGAATTCGATGATTAAAACTTAGAAAAGCCACCTACCCTCACCTATAGATTCATACCCATGATCAACAACCAAGAACTTCTAAGAAAAAGGAAGCTTACCAAGCTTATGAGAACCACCCAGCAATGGATGAGTACTACAACATGATCTAGCTTGGAAATTTCACTCTTAAAGCTCCACACCAATCTAAGATTTAAGGATAGCTCTTCAAATCACTTCGGAGTAGAGAGGAGCTAACCTAGGGAGAGTTTCCACTATTATACATACTGGGAAAATATTTTAAAGTATCTAGGATCGACCATACATACATATATATATATATAGGCCACTGCCTCAAGGGAGGTCTGTGATGCATGCCCTAACTCGGAGGAGGAGGAGGGGCGCGACGCGTAGCCTCGTGTGGAGGGGAGAGGTCTATGATGCATAACCCCCTTCAAACTGCCCCCCGCTTTCTTCGCCTACTCACTTAATCGCTTTCTAGCGCATTCAACCCCCGTCCTTTACTAGAAATACACCATATAGCCACAAAACTAGGTTCGTACTTCCAAAATCTATCAACGAGACTGCTCTAACACACGGGTTGTTACACTTTTCTTCATGCTAAACTTCCAATTTTAACATTAGTTGTGATGTTTGTTGTATACTTGACTTGAGGTAATTCATACCTATGCTTGGGCATTGATTAGAGGGAGAACTAGGATTTATTTCATAGAATTGGATGGGCCATAGTTGTGTAATTGTTTGTGCTGATTTGTGTTGATATCCTTCATGATATTGTCAAATTGATAATGCCCCCACCCATGTTCAAATATTGCAAAAGAAAAAGTGCCCAACACAATGAATTTTGTGATTCACCAATTGGTAGAGAAGGTGATGAACTGTTTTCATAAAAGACAGACCATCATTCTCTCCGTCCTTTGAACCAGAACGTCCAATCGCACTGAGTCAAGGGATGACAAAAAGGATGGACCGTCTTTTCAAAAGATGGTCTATAGTTTTATCCGTCCTTTGAATCAAAATGATTGGGTTTCTGAATTCAAGAGACAGTACAAGGTACGGTCTGTCTCTTTAGAGTACATCCCATCCTTTCTTCTACCCCTTGCACTTATTTTTATACTTTCACATTATCCCATGTACATGTACTGATCAGTTATTGCATAATCACAGATAATGGCACATAAACGTGGAGCACCCAGAGGCAGAAAGACTAGAACACCAAAGAGATCCCGACTCCAGGATGAAGATGGGGATGAGTACTAGCCTCTAGACACCAGGAGCACTACCGCACTTGTTGTAGCACTGTCACCCACTCACTCAGCACAAGTAACATTTATAGAGACATCTTCTTTGGGATCTTCATCCTAGTTTAATAAGGAGAAGCCATACGTCCTGGCAGGTGGGATCCAGATTAAGATTTCCTTTGAGGACTCCATAGGAGAGGACTCTATTAGTCAGACCCCATCTCCCTAGGAAAAGTAAGTCGAGCAGTGGCAAAAATAGGGGGCGAATTACCAGAGGAGATGAGTAGTGTCGAGTGCCCGAGAGAGATAATTAGAGGGGCACGTGGTCATAGGGGGATTCCCTACAGGAGTATTATAAAGGTGCTGCACAACAGTAATGCTACTAAGTTAGAACAATACCTAGACATATCGGAGTAGTTGCATCTTCAGCATTGGGAGATTCTTTTTTGTCCTACGGGCCAGTATATCCAAACACTAGTCCGAGAGTTCTATGCTATATATGGGGTGATCCTTCTATAGTCCAACCTGGTGCTACGGTCACAAATAGAGCCATTTATGTTTTTGGTGATTAGAGGGGTATAAGTTGATATCAACCCCGAGGCAATCAACTGGTGTTGCGTTGAAGAGGACTTTGAGGTGTTGGACACTACCGACTATGCAAGTTGGTGGCTCCGTGACACCAAGCTAGGGGATGGATAGCCAGAGTCATTGTTTGAGGGACTCCCATATGGGCTGCTCTCTAGACAGCCAAGATTTATAAGAGAGAGAGCTGAGACTTTAGGCTAAGATTTGTAGGAGTGTGGTATGTAGCAGGATTTTCCCGACTAAGAGCGATAACAAGATTCATTTTGGACATGCTCTAGTTGTGGTCCCTATAGTGGGGAAGAAGAAAATTGACGTTAGCTAGATGCTCTGTTTGAAGCTCAAGGAGCAAGCTCTACAAATAGCAGCCTCTCTCCCTTTTCATGCTTTATAGAGTGCATGTGTACTGATCCTACCCATGGAGGACTTATTCACTGATGTTCATCTAGTGACTGATATAACTAAGATGATAGATGACATATTGGTCATTGCCACCAGTCACCCCAGCTTAGTTTTGTTGGTTGGTCCCACTATAGATAGTGAGGATATCCATAATGAGAAGCCCACTTCAAAACCCCTAGAAGTATCAGAAACAACTCCTTCAGATTGCACTCCCTATGGAGCCCAGCCTTCTTCAACTACCACTACACCGGTATTAGCTACCCCATCCAGACCTGTATTGAGCTTCAGAGACTCTTTGACCAGCTTAGCTGTTAGGTTTCATAGGGAGGAGTGGCAGTTGTCCAGATTAAGGTTGGCTAGCCTTTGTGGCCACTATTATTGAGCATGCTCTACAGTTGCTCCAGGATGCTTTCAGGAGCTCTCACGAGGCCTTGAGATTTTTCCTAGGGACGATGAACGCCAAACTGGTCCAACTCTAGAAAAGTGCTAGTTCTTTTAACATCTTGAACCTCCAAGCTGACCTAGCTGAGAATAGAATTGTAATTATAGATTTACAAATATGAGAGCAGCAGTCTGAGAAGGTCTGAGTATCATTAGTAGATAAGACACCACCTATAGATAATTTGATGGACTTGCTTCCAAGTGCGATTCCAGGTCGCCTGGCCCAAGCTCAGTCCTCACCTTCACTAACTCTAATTCCCTGGGCCACCATCGAGAGAGTTTCACAAGAGTAGGTCTTCCTCCCAATCCATCACAGCCAGCTATTTCTACCCCTCCACTTGACTAGGGCAAGGGCCGGCTACTGGAGGAGCAAAGTGAGCATGTTGAGAAAGACCTCCAGGAGGAGGATGACCCAGACCTAGACCCCACAGATGCTGAGGACTTTAGGATAATAAAGGAGTCCTCACACTTCTACATCTAGGGACTACTTTATGACACAGAGGCGAGCTCTTCAGCGGAACTCCATGATGATCTCTATCGGCGCAGTCTAAGCGCTACACTTCTTCCACTCTTTTGCTTTTTCTTTTGTATGCACATTGAGGACACTGCATAGTTTTTAAGTTGGGGGGTGGATGTTATTTGGCCTTGTGTGACATTTTTTATTTACTATTGCTTGTTATGACAACTCATGTTTTGTATGGAATAATGCATTTTTTAGTTGATTGATTTGTGTGATGGTATGTTGTTACTTTCTTACTATATATTTTTTATTTGGTTTTGCTATTTCTTTTCTAGCTTAGGGTCTTCTTGGATTTTCTTAGCCATGGTTCATTCCCAAGAGGCTTACTTTATGTTGAATATGGCAACTAATATAGTTAAAGTGTCGTAGTGTGTGGGCCCAATGATAGATTTCTAGGTGACATTCTTGAGGATACCAGCCTACTAGTAGAGGACTTATGATTGAATAAAATATTTTTTACTTAGGTGGTGGTCGTAATTGAGTTCCCAGCATTCTTGTACTGATTTTTTAAAACAATGCCTCCTCTCAAATTTTTTGCCTCGGCTGTTTGGTATTGACTTGTGTGCCTCGATTTTTGACATGTAACTATGCTAATTGTGACAATGTGTCCCTAATTAAGAGTAATGTTTAGTTATTTTGATATTCATGTGCCCATTGTATATAAGGAATTTTTCTTGCTCACTTGATTTGGTCATACTCTAGAACTTGCCTTGATATTTATGCTTGAACATAGAATTGACTATGGGTTGTAGAGATGAACTTAGGACTTTTTTGTTCTTCAAAAGCCACACTTGCCTAAATAGACCTTCCAAAAGATGCATGTATCCCTAGTCTCTCATTTTGAGCCTTTGACCCTTTTTTTTAATCAACCTAAATGCATGAATCCTCCTTCACACTTTGAATTATGATGAAAAATGAACAAAATAGTGTAAGTTGGGGGTGGTAAGGTGGAAAAGAAAGAAATAGGGAAAAGATGACTATTTAATCATATCCCAAGGTGTATTAAGCAATGAGCTAAAAAAAGAAAAAAAAACAAAAGAGAAAATAAGAATTGAGCTCACAAAAATATCTTAGGGTATGAAAAATTTGCTAACAAAAGAAGGGATCCTAAAGGTAAAAAAAGCAGTGGAAAAGTGATGTAGTGTTCATGGATGGTAAATGAGTCACTAAAGACCATATGTGTATCCAACAACCCGATGACCATCATTACAAGCTTAGATAAGCTCTTGTGTGATCTCATCCAGGATATCCAAATGAAAAGGCATTTGAGTACATAGACAAGAAAATGGTAGTTGTGACTATCTGGTGAACTTCTTTGTGAGAGCTGACTACCTTTCTCCTTTCTCTTGATCTGATGTGTCCGTAGGGTCCAGCTTGATCCAGAAACTACTTCCAAGTGGTTAACAGTTGACGAGGTGAAGGATATGCCATCTTTCCAGAAGATGGCCCATCAATTTAAGGACAGACTATCGACCAAAAATGCGATAGTCAAAAGACTACGTGAAAGACGGATCGTCTTTCCGAAAGACAGTCTGCCAGTCAAGGGATGGCAACAACTTGGTAGAATAAACTTTTAATCAACAAAGCAAAGGACAGTCCGTCCCTGCATACCTGGGACTCTTCAATTTTAAATGAATTCAGAGTTTTTGAGACTTAGTTTAAATAGTATTTTTCTTAAATTTTTCATAGAGACTGACATATACTTAGAGAGATCTGATCATAGAATAGGGTAGATAGAATAGTTAATAGGTCATAGCCTAGAAAGTAGATCCATCTTGTAATTTGAAGATTTAAATTCATCAATTCAAGTTTTCTTCTCCAAGTTGCAATTTCATTGGTAAGAATATTTAATTACTTGTTTTCTTCTCTTCTTCTTACTATGGGTAGCTAAACAAATCTTTGATTGTGAACCCAATGGATTGTGAATCCTAATAACCCAATTGGATAAAATTGATTGTAGGTTTAAGAACATTTGATTGATTTATGGATTATAAAGTGTAATTGATTATGAAAGTCATTCAATCCTGTAAAATTACCTTTATGGTGCTTGAAAGAGCAAATTTAGATTGGTTTAACATTAATCAACATAACTCAAGGCTCTAACCCTTGTTTAGTTTATTCACCTAGACATAGGATGATTTTGAATTGGCAATAAACAATTGTCAATAAGGGAGTTCTCTTCAATTTGATAAAACTGAGATAGATTCACACCATTGGTGTTATTGAAAGATACCCATTAATTTCCTAAGTAATTGCTAACATGTTCATCAATAGCCCATTCTCAATTTGCTCATATTGGGTGATTTAGGGGGATTGATAAAAAATAGGGATCACTTTCCTAGTACTTCTCATTATTTGATTACTATAAAGAAATTTACATTCCTTAGTTATAGCTATATTTCTCCTAGCCCTAATTCAAATAGTCTCTAAACTCTCAAATCTAAATTGACAAGTGCTAGATAATTTGGCTCTACCAAAGACTTTGTGGATTTGATCCCGACTCTTAGTTGGATATTATATTTACATCGACCGTTTACACTTTCAAAGATTGGAGTGGATTAGAGTGACGATCAATAGGGTCTTGTATGGTTGGTAATTGTAGGGAATTTATAGAAATTAGGAGAGTTTTTGGATGGTTTTAGCTACAAAGGATTAATGAAATATATATAGAAATAGGCTTGAATGTCGTACTGATAAATGTGCAGGTTCTTGCAATTGTGACTTGTTAGTGGAGTTCGAGGGGGTTTGGTGGTAGTGATAAGGATGAATAATATTCTTAGGGATAACTCTAGATGTGAAAGAAAGTTTTTTGAACTTTATAAACACCTAAGACCTGATCAATAATTGATGGACCAAAAAAGTAGCGTCCATGAAAGTTTTATGGGAAAATTAACATGTTGAAGAGTCTACATGGGAAGCCAAGAAAGATGTGAGAGAGAATTGATGTCATTTTTCCTTGACCAAGAACAAAATTCTTTATTTCAACATTTCATTCTTACCCTATGTCCAGTGCACTCATGCTCCATGTCATGTCATTGAAGCTTATGTACAATGTTATGTTAGTCATGTTCTATAGATCCATGTCAAATGGCTAATGTACTCAGGTTATGTTAATGTGCAATGCCTAATGTCTCCTATAGTTCATACATATGGTCCTTCTTCCTTTAAACTCATGTTACAAGTATGATTATGATGATGATATTGATGAGAGGTCTTACTTTTCTTTATGATTCCACGAACTCATGTTCCACTTACGCTATTCATGATCCATAAACTCATGTCTTATGTTATTCTCTCCATGTTTAAGGGAACCCTACTATGTCGCATCTATTCTAAGTCTAAATGTCTCGTGCCTATGACTTATTTCTCAAAATGTTATGAAATTCCTTATTGGCATGATGCCTATAATGATGAACAAAGATAAGAGTAAGTTTTATGGAGAATTTCCATTTTCATGTTTTAAGAGGATGCATGTGTATGTTAACATATTCCTTCATGTTATGAACTATGTGATACCCCATGAGCTAATGATGATGTTTCTAGTTAGTTGGCACATAGTCACACCCCGCCTTGGGTGATATGACTGGCACCTGGTGCCCTATTAGGACCTGGACTGCTAAACTGGCCAGCCTAAGCACATCTGGTGTCTGGCTGGCTCTATCTCAGATTCCTGAAATCGACGGGCTATATAACGGCTGTAAATACAGCCTCCGGCCGACTGGGCCTATAGCCACCTGTTTTGTATCATCAGCTAACCAGAATCCTATTCTTATGGGGAAAA